>PVKM010046072.1:0-11796 GCA_004027735.1 Carollia perspicillata
ATGTCATAAATGGACTACGTTTTCAGCTCAGAGATGTTTTTCTAAATGAGTCACAAATGCAACTACCATAATAATAGTTTCTTGTCATATTCACAAGAACACTGTTCAAAGAGAGTGAAAAGCTTATCACAGATTGACGACTTTCTGATATGGGATGTTAAAATTTTTATGACCTTATAAATTAAGAATACTAGAATGAAGTGACCAGATGTGCAGCTTCCTTCCTGGAATTTCAAATGTGTGGTGTGCACACGCACGCCACAGAAATCACTCCTCTGAAGAGCAGAGATTTCTCATCAGAACGTGCATCTCTGCTTATGCCGTCATCAGCCTTCATCTATTATCCATGGTGCTTACATTTCAACACCTCGCATTGGTGTCTTCTTTTCCACAGGCTACACAGACGTCAGAAATCATTCTAGAAGAGAGAACTAGCTTTGTCCCACTGCAGTTTACATGAGTGCCCACAAAATGCTAAGTAAAATGTTGGGAAAACCATCCATAAAACCTCAGAGGAGTTTTAAGATAGCACAATTTCTACCTTTGTACTTTTGAAATCAATAGATTCTGCCAAGTAAATGAAAGTATGAAACCGGTGGTGAGGCAGCCCCTGTCCTTTCCTTGCATGGCCTTCAGGTGTCAGCACTCTAAAACTTCTTTAGTTTACCTGATTCCACCAGGATCAGGAGACAGAGAACATTTCTGAGAAATGAGGCCATAGTATGGTTTGAATAGGAATTCTAAGACTCAGCAGTAAAACACTATTGTAGGCCTTGATGAATCCACATGACTGTATTAGGAAATGTATGAGGGAATGGTTTTAATAATAAGCTTACGACTCTTTTTTTGAAAGTTCAAAAATAGGCATATTTTTCCAACATTAAAAAATAGCATATATTATTAAGTAACAGCCATGGCAAAAATCCTCCAAAAAGCATCTTATAATACCCATTGCTTTTTTATTTCTAGCTCCCTTCTGATCTACAACCAAATTTTTATTTTTCAAATTTTGTCAGAAAGCAAATGAAAAACAAACTATTTCTTGGCCGAGACTATGAATTCTTGGCAATTAGCATAATAAAAATAAATTCACCTTACATTGATTTACACTCTACCATAATAGGGCCACAGACTATTTTTCTTATATTGTTATTCTCTTTTGAAATGTATCTCTAGTAAGATGCAAAAGCACATTATTTTATCTTTATTTATATAGTTATAGGATGTTTAAACTTTCTGACCCATAAAGCCGCATTCCAGAAGTAGAAGTCTGGTTTAGACTGGCTTCCTGCTTAGGTTGATTAATATGAGGATGGAGAAATATGTTCTCTGAAGACAGTGCCCCCAAACAGCCCATTTTATATGGCTAAAATTCACCACTTATAATTTAATATTTGTGTTAAGACAAGAGGTTTCTGGGCCTTCTCTTTCAAATATAAATATCCTTGGAAAAGTCAACATTAAAATGTTGACACCTTAGAACAGACTAGAAAAGCAAATTATCCCTATATAAAAGCTGGCTGAAAACCCTTAAGAGTTGGTATATGGAAGAAAATTTCTCACTGTGAGGTCATGATGAGGAATGGGAACTTAGACCCTGAGTAAATAGTAAGAAGGTTCTGGGGCAGGGATGTCAAACTCATTTTCACTGGGGGCCACATCAGCCTTGTGGTTGCCTTCTAAGGGCCAAAATAATTTTAGGACTGTGTAAATGTAACTACTCCTTAACTGTTAAGGGGCTGAAATTACATTTGGCCCTTTGAATGTAACCGCGAGGCTGATGTGGCGCCTGGCGAAAATGGATTTGATACCCCTGTTCTATGAGAACCAGAGAAGTGAGATCAGAATATGATCCTGGCAGTGTGGCTGAGCGAACATTGATCCATCTATGAGATTAATATTTCTTAGTCAGGGGCTCATCTAGCCATAGTTCCTTCCAGTTCTTTGCTAGAATAAAACATTGCACTCTTCTACTATCTGCCACCAAAGGAAGGGGGTAGGTTCTTAGGTTTAAGTTGACAGGATGGCCACTCACATGGTGCCATTGACATGTACCTCAAAGCACCTGGATGAAAATAATACCTTCTCCTCTGTTGGAGATAGATGTTTAATTTTCCATTTCTCTTGGGCCAGTGAAAATAAAGTAAAATAGAATTTTCAAGATGAGAAGAAAAGCATTGAAGAAAATAACATCCAGAGGAAAGTCATACAAGGAGGAGTTAAAAAAAAGGGAGAGAGAAAGAGATAAGGTGAAGTAAAAACCAAGGGCACGGGAAGAAGGTAGAAATACTCAGGACATTTCACCAATTTTAGATTTTGCTTACATCAAGCCTCTTGACATTTAAAAAAATTGACTCTGTTTGCATTTAATCAAGTAGCATGTATAAACTAGAGAAGCTAAGGAGAGAGACTTAGTAAAACCATCTTGTATATGTCAGGATGCCATTAAGAGCCAGAAATGACACCAGTTATTTGGACAGAGACAATTTAATATGAAGAAGTGTTAACTAGTATAAAGTTGTTAACTAAGTGAAAGAGTACAAAGAGAACACTAAGTATTGTAAAGGTAACAACTTCAGGAAGAAGGTACTGTGAATAGGGCTGAAGAAATATAGGCAAGATGTTGGAATTATTAAAATTTAGAAGATTAGAGGATATACTCTGTGAAGCAGAAATTCAAATTTCTGAGGAAGAGCACCATTGGTCTGGTGCTGGTGGTGTCCCTAAATATCCAATAAGGATGGTTCTACAAGTGATGAATAAATCACAAATTGGATTTACATGTTGCTATGGGAAGAAGCTGCTCCTGTGGAGATGAAGTGGTGCTACTGGTGCTTCTTGTTCACAAGAACAAGAAGTAGACAGGACACCCAAAAGAAGCCAAGGTATACCAACAGTGGTAGAACAAGAGAGGAGGCCATTTTCCTTCTTCGTCTAGCACCTCCTAGTGGCTAAGCCTACAGAACCAGCTGGTGAAGTAGAAATGCGGTTTACAGAGTGCCCGCCCCAGCATCATAAAACAAAGTATGGAAGGATGGGTGTAGAGGTAAGACACAATAGCTTAGGAACTGGCACACAATCTTTTTAAAAAATTACTTCCAAATTGCTTTTTATAGCTTAATTTTGAGATTTTATCAAATCAGAAAATAAGGCAGGCAAAACTTATGGTATCTTTTATTCCAGTCATGAACCTGTTTAAATAAACCAGGCTATGGAAAACCTATTATTTTTTAATAGTAACAATTATTTGATGTATAGAAAAATATTGTGGGATTGAGCTATACTTTAAATTCTCTTTTGTTTATTAATACCCTTATTCAATAAATATTTATGTCAGAAATTGTTCCAGGTGTTTTAATACAGCAGGGAATAAAAGAGACAATACCCTTGTCCTCATAGAGTGTGACTCTTTTTATAGAAGTAAGATTTATAACAACATTCGGAAAAAATGAACCACAAATATTTTATGAAGAATAGATCTGGCATACAACGTGTGACACTTGTATTGAGAATTATGGCAATAGACACACTTAAATGTGTGCTGAGATTTTGGAACCTCTACAGGTCTATCCATTTTTCCTGCCCACTCTCAGATGTATTTCCCCCCACTTCCTCCTGGATCTCTAAACAGAGTTAGAGAGGTGTTACATGTAATCCACAGTCCTGTGAATCTCGCCACGGAAATAACTCACATCGAACAACCACCTCCCAGAAGCTCTAGAACTTTCCCCTTCTACAGTCTACTGCCACATAAGAGGTAAGAAAATTTAGTGTGAACAAAAGAAAACCAAAATTGCACAGGTTATTTTTGAATAAGGTTGACTAATGGGCATCCTTTAACGTGCATGTATTTTTCTACTACATAGTAATAGTTTATATGATCAACTTTAGTTTAAGCCATTAAAACATCATCTATGTAACTTTATGTCAATTAAAAAATTGCTTTAATTTATGTTGAGATCATGTAGTGTTTCTGGAAACCATCATGGTCTCATTAAATTTATCTTCCACATTTATTTTTACAGATATCCAGAGAAATTTCTAAAGGCTCAACAGAGCAGACTTGAATTGCAACACCTTGTCCCCTGAAAAACAAAACAAAACAAAACTTCTTGCTCATTGACCAAGATAAAACCCAAGACAGAGACGTTGTATCATAGTTTCAACATTTTAAGAAGAGGTATGCTCTTCAAAATCATAGAAATAGTAGATTCACTGTCATCAGAAATAATCAAATTTAAACACAAAACTTTACCAGCAAGTAGCCCACAGCCGCACATAGTAGGTGCTTTGTTAAGGTGTGCTGCTTATACATTTTATTTATTTTAATAATAAAAAACAAAGAAACTGTTCAGTATCCTGCAGCAATTCCTCTGTTTAACTGCCCTTATACTTGAGACTTTCTTACTGTTCTTGTCACTCTGTGGCAGGAGATAAGGATAAAGTTACCCAGCTTCTTATGCCCCCATTTTTTAACAGTTTTTCCCAATAAAGTAGATCTCTGCTCTTTATGGTAAGACATGCAACTGAACTTGTTATCAAATTTTCCATATGATGAGATAAAATCTTAACTTGTATATAAAGATATTTCATAATGTAGCTCAAGCCAACTGTTCAGATCGCATCTCAACACTCCATACGTCTTCAGAATGCACATTCAGGGCCACCAAAGTCCAACTTCTACCCATTTCCCTTTGTTTGGCAATGTCATTGCAATACTGGCTACTGCTTCGAAAGTGTAGATCAGAAAAGAGTGTGTTCAAATCGGGCTGCGTCTTCATCTGACGCGCAGTGCCACTAGAGTGACGGAGGTTGCACGTTTGGGTTTTTTTTCTTTTTTCTGTAGAAAATTCTATTTCAAGACTATCAGTGCTGACTGTGAACTTCACAAATCCTGCCAAATCCTTTTCCTTTCGGCTATCAGCGACTTTCCTTCCTTCAGCTGCCAGCCATAGCCTATTAAATGCAAACAACTTTGAAATAACATTTCTTCCCTGACACAAAACAATAAAAGCTGGGTTTTTGAAGAAGCATGGAGCTTTAATTTGGGATCAGTCTTTGAACCATTTTAGAATTTCATAAGTGAAAGAGAGTCGGTCAGCCATTGTCTTTTTAAAGCATTTGATATAACGTTGGTTTAGTTTTCATCCTGGGATTGGGTGGGAAACTCTTTATAATACTAATAAGAAAAGGAATGCTTCCTGAAAATAAAGTCCTGTTAAATTTGATGTGTTGTTTTCTAGTCACCAGCGTGGACTGCCTATTCTAGCAGGAGCTGGAATGTAGGAAGCAGAGGAACTTGGAAGAAAAAAAACGAATTTAGGGTTATGTTCAGTAGGCAATATTATTAAAAATAAAATCCTTTTGTAGCCTGTCATCTTCATGTTATGAAACCCAATGGCATGTTTTTTCTCCCTTTCAAATGAATTTTGTTTTTAATAAGTTTGGCCGAAAGTATAAATGCTTTTGGCGAGGTCAACTTGAACTTGTGGCTTTTCTTAGCCATTGGGGTCTACACCTCAGAGAGTTTTTTGTTTTTACTGGAAGTTTAAATTTTGTTGACTGAACTGGCAGTTTCTTTGTGAGAGCACTTGAGTCCTTTAATGTTTTCTTTTTTGGTCTCCTTTGCTGTTTAAAAGAATGACTTGAGGATAAATTTGGTGCCTCGGATAGATAAATAAATCTGACAAAATTATAAATGACTCAGTTAACTGGAGCAGGAAGGGGAAAATAATAGTGAATTAATTTTAAAAAGAAAACACACCCCTCAGTAAAATACATAAAATCCTAACAAAGACAAATGCCACTCAGAAAAAAAGTTTAATATTTTAAGAAAGGAAAATATTCTTTAGCACAATTCTTCATCGTGCTAAAAACAATCAAACAAAAGAAACCTAAAAAAAAAAGTAATGTTGTGATAACATTGTCACATGTGATATATAATCATTAACTGTGTACCTTATAAAATATTTCATTTTATTTATGTAATAAATCTATTTTAGTATGTTATAATAATCAAATTGTGTACCTGCTATGTTTTTATTAGAAATTTATTATAAAATTATCATACTTATTATAATTTTAAAAAAGAATGAGTCTTAGAAACCTTAACTTGACCATGGGAAAAATAGCTAACTTTACAAATGCCTAAGAGCTGAGACAATCAGATCCGGACTTTGGGAAACTAAGAATGTTTGTCTGATGCGCATCACACTGCTCACAGAACAGGTGTGCATTGCCAGGGGTGGTTGGTTGCATCCATTGGCTGAGAGACCCGGACATAGGACATAGCAGTGAGTGGCCTTCTCTTGCGCCCCCTACTGTGAGTAGAGGAGAATCCTCTTAAAAGATAGAAGTGCCTTATTTGTGTTCAATTTATATTTTGCCTGAGAATAATTCATATTTTTTTTGCAAATACTGTGAGGCTTAGTGTGTTCAGATTATTCAGCATTTATTACAGACCAGGCATACTGTAACCCCCACAGTTTGTTCAATTTCTGCACTTTGAATAACAAGGAATCACCCTGTATAGTAGTCATATATTATTCATTGGTAAATAATATTTGAATAATTTAAATAAAAAAATTCCTTAATCACACAAAGGACATTGAAGTACTTTAGAGTGTGGGGTAACTGGGACAGTTTTTGATACATGTACTACACATATGGGAATGTACATAGAATAGGCCTAAATAGGTAGCTACAATTCTGAGTTAACTCTAAACTTTCAACTACAAATAAGCAAGATCTAAACTGACACAGTTTTCTTATCTTTTAAGTGGGAATTTAATATTGACCTCGTGAGGACTTTTGGAGATATGTACAGATAGAGAGTGGGAGGTCAGGGTTGGGGAGTTAATCATACCTTCTTTGGATTGTACTTCTACAATCCAAATTCGTAAACTTGGCCTAGTTCTTAAGTCCTTAAGGTTTAGTTTTTCATTTGTAAAATAAATCAGTACTCACCTCATAAGATATGTGTAAGGATTATATATGACAGCAGTGCCTGACACAGTGTCTGAGACATAGTAGGTGATCATTATTTTTCTCTCATAGCTTAGTCTGGAAATAAGAATTGTAGGGCCAATTAAAATAAGTGTTACATACACACAGAAAAAAGTGTCTGAGGTCATTCATAACTCTTCATTCAGCTATTCTACTTACTGTACTAAGGGATCCTTAATGTAAGTACAATGTTGGTTTTAGACTTACTGGATGGACATAGCTCTAGAATGAGAGAATAGGCTCTGGTATCAAGTAGACTGGAGTTCAAATCTCCACTCTGCCACTCAGTGTCTCTCAGTTTGCAGTTTTACATGATATTTCAAATCTTCAAGGGTACAGATACTCTTGAAGCTTTATAAGCATGCTAAAATTCAAATCTAAATCTAAAATATCAGCACAGCAAAAGGCCCAATGCTGTATTCCCGTGGAACCCGAGATCGCCCTTCAGAGGTGGATGAGATCATGTTCAGAGCATGGAGAATTCATCAGCTAGTGCAGTCAGTGGTCAAGCCTTCAAAGATGACCACCGATGATCCCTGGACCCCTGCTCTTAGGTGATCTCCCCCTTGAGTGTGATTGAAACTAGTGACTAGTGACTCACTTCTAACAACATATGGCAAAAGTGATGCATATCACTTCTGAGATTAAGTTATAAAACTACGACTTCTATCATTCTCTCTTTCTCTCTCTCCTCCTCTGTCTCATTCTTCTCATTGGCTGCTTTGATGAAATAACCTGCCATTTTATAAGCTCACACCTTCATGCAGCCTCGTGAGCCAGAAGGTCCAGCAAAACTGACCCACAGAAACTGTGATATAATAAATGAGTTTGTTTTAAGCCACTAAATTTGGGTATAATGTGCTATGTAGCAACACATAACTAAAACAGACGAGTTGGACAAGATGACTAAAATTATGATAAAATTCATAATTAAAACTGAAAAAGAATGATTTATGTTTTGTTTTCAAACTTAAATCAAATATGAATAATTTTTACTATCATGTTTATACCATCACAGCTATTTTAGTGCCTTTGCCCCATATTTTTTGATCCTTCACTTTAATAATTATTTGTTTCCCAAAATCCTTCTTGTTTTGGTATTCCTAAATATCTAAGTTGAAATGAGAAGCCAATAAAGACAAGTAACCTACTGAAGGGTGTTCTAAACTCTACAGCACCCGCACCATGAGCTACAGCTGCACTGCAACAGAGTCAGCAGCGTAAGTGGCCTTGAAGCAGGCAGATACACTTCATTTAGGGAAAAGTAAATAAAAGTAAATCTAATGCTGAAATCATCACCCTAAAAATTGTCACAAACTGTTTTAAGAGATTTGTCATAAACCATTTCCCCAGTATGGGGAGTTTTAAGGTTTTAGTGTTTTGCATACTGCAAAACACCAAAACCAATCAGATTGCTCAATATTGTATCTTTACAAGAAAATTGCCAAGCCCTTCCCTTTGACTGCATTGGCACTGGCAGCACTCTCTGTCCCCAATGACCCAAAAAGTTTCCTGCCTGTCAAACCACAAAGCCTGAGTAGATGCCATCTTGTCTAGGAGAGCCTCAGAGTCAACATCTCAGAGAGGAGATTCATTGCTGTGTGGGGCTCCCAGCCCCGCCTTGGCCAGGCCGGCTCAGCCAGAGCTCAGCACCTCCCCCTTAGATCAGCAGGCTTTGGAAGTTATCTCTGAGACCACTGGGGCTTGCATATAGCTTGTGGTCCTTGTGCTAGATATATTTAAATAAATATATTTTTAAAGTATATATCTATATATACAAAAATTTTTTCATTGCAATATCTGTTCAGAGAACTAATGCCACCTAATGTCCTAGCAAGAGCAAGATTATTTCAGAGCCAGAATCAAGTCATGAGGAATTGTTCTCTAGCAAATGTATATGCAGAGAGATTTCAAAGGCATACGTCTACCAAGACTCAGCGCTCTCTTCTGTTTTACACCAAAGGTTCTAGCTGAAAAATGTAAATGCGAGTCACTCATGTTTTTTTGTCTGGTATTCTAAGTTAGCCAGACCATTGCACTAATTGACAGCAGTTTGCTGGATTTTATACCTCTGAGGCCTTCTGGGTTCCCTCTGTTCTGTGGCTACAGAATGAATCCCTAACTCCACCCACATGTTTTATGAATGATCAAGACCACAAATCTATCACTAATACTAGAAAAATAGTCCCAGTGTCTGATACACTAAATGATAGTCCATAAATGTCATCTTCAAATGCAAAAAGAAAATTTCTCTACAGATATATTGACTGGTGTGATTTTATTTTTCATGATAGTGATTGATTTAGATTACTTATTTTGAGCTCAATTTGACAGACCTCCTTTCCTCAAGAGCCCAGAGATTCTAGTTCATAAAATGCAAAATACTACCCTCACTTTATATAAATTACATAGTTATGGGTTTTAGCCAAAATATAATTTCGGGCTGGTAAAAACCAAATTAATTTTTATTTACCTTGAGCATTTTCCAGGTATTTCAACTTCCTTTATTTTATGGACAATATTAACAATTGATATTAACTACATTCCCAGTTAGGCTTATCATAGCTCTATGTTTCATTCAGAATGTGTTGAAGAAATAAATATATTTTGAAAGTTAATAAAATATTTTTTAAATTATCTTTTTTTAAAGACTTTGTTTATTTATTTTTAGAGGAAAAGGGAAGGAGAAAAAGAAGGAGAGAAACACCAGTGTGTGGTTGCCTCTCACACACCCTCTACTAGGGACCTGGCCCTCAACCCAGGCATGTGCCCTGACCAGGAATAGAACCGGTGACCTTTCAGTTCACAGGGTGGCAATTAATCCACTGAGCCATACCAGCTAGGGCAAAAAGTTATCTTCTCAATACAAGAATAAAGTATCTACCTTATTTTAAGTATTAAAACCAAATTTTGGTTACTGTAACAGTAAAGAAGTTTGGGTAAGTTAGAACCTTTTTTAAAGTAGCTTTTTAATTTATTTTAATGTTTGCAATAACTTAAAATACCTGATAAATGATAATATACGATATTTGCCCCTAAATCATGATGATTCATCATGAAGATAAACTGAAGGGGAAAAAAATCATATTGACACCAAATTAAATATTTTCAATGTTGTATTCTTATATCAAGAACCTTAACAATGTTTGCACCATCTATAAACATTTGCTTCTGAGAATTTATACCAAGATACATAATCAAATCGAGAAGGAAACTACCCAGCTTTGTTCAATGGAAAATCATTAATAATAGAAAAAATGAAATTAACTAAATGTTTAATAATTGGCACATGGCTAAGTAAAATAAAGCAATTAATTTTTCCCCACAAACATTGATTTACCCTTTTACATCAGGTGTCACTTTTATTCCTGGGTATAGCTGTGAACGTGGCAGGCAGAAATCCTAATTCCCAAAAGCTTACTTTATGTAAAATGATGTTTGCAAATCATTTGAACCAAGCTGAAACATATGTAGAATGGTTAGCAAAAAATTACCTAATAGAAAAGATTATTTATATAATATAACCATAGATGTGAACAAGTGAGGTATAGAAAAACATTAAAAATATAAATAAAATGTTAATTGCATTTCTCTTTGTGTGGCTGGATTATGAGTGTTTGTTAATGTTAATTAATACTATTCTAAGAGGCCTGTAATGAATTATTATATTTATAGAAAAAAGACCGTAAATTATAACAAAGTTTCTTTGAAAACTTCAAGTCTGAATTCAAAGCAACTGAATAAATCTCTAAAGATTAAACAAAAACAAAATGCAAAAGATTAAAAACATGTACTTTTAAAAATTTTATTATTTATTCAGTTTTCTTGATGTACATTTAATATTTAAAATTTTACACATTCAATGTACATATTTTGATGAGTTAGGACATATACATAAACATATATGAGGGGGGACCCCGAAAAAGCAAGATTATCTTCTAGAGGGTGGGCCTCTTGTAGTACAGGCTTCCCCACTAGGTGAGTGTTCTAGGACACCATCTGCATCAGTGTACCAGTTGGCATTGTTGTGAGAGGCTGCGTTCTGCTTCAGTGAATTTTTTCGAAGACTCTTTCAACACGTTTGCCCATTTCATGGTGGATGATTTACAAGCACAGCTGCCCACACTGTGCTGAGTGTTCAGCAGTTTTTGACCCCAAACAGCATGACCCCCCCATGCCCCATCCTCCCTATTCACCCACTCTTGCCAAGAGAGACTTTTTTTGGGGTTCCCTGATGAAAAAAGTCCTCAAAGGGAAATGTTTTACTGATGCGGAAAAGGTGAAACAAAAATGCAGAAACACTGAAAGGCATCAAAATTGACAAGTTCAAAAACTGTTTTGAGCAGTGAAAAAACATCTCAATAGGTGTAGTGCATCAGATGGAGAGTACTTTGAAGGTGACTGAAGTGTAAACATGAAAGAATAAATTCACAATTTTTATAAGTAAGTTCTGTTTTTTGGGTCCCCCCTCATATTGTATATCCATATGCACACATATACATTCAAGGTAATAAACATCCATCACTTCCAAGAGATTTTTGGCTTTTTTTTCCCCTTGTGGTAAGAAAACTTATCATGAAATTTACCCTCTTAACAAGTCTTAAGCACACAACACCATGTTGCTAACTATAGGCACTTGTCATCTCTACTTTTCTGTGTTTTCTAAATGATATGTAATGAACATATATTACTTTTATATTTGGATAATAACATTACCCTGATTTCCAAAACAAAAATAATAAACACACGTGAGGAATAACGGTTCTGTTCCACCTACTTTCATCTTCCTAT
>PVKM010046073.1:0-11792 GCA_004027735.1 Carollia perspicillata
CGGGACCCCTGTGTCTGCTCTCCGGGGGCGCCCCAGTATCTGGCTCCTGCTGCCCTGCCCCTCGGTCCTCACCAGCACTGCCCCTCAGCTGAGAATCTGGGCTTCAGAGCAAGATCGCACCCCTCGAATTACACCTTGTCTACTTCTACCTGCAGGACTGAGCACGCCACTGACCCCTCTGTCCTCACAGACCTCAGTTTTCTTGTTTGTAAGTTGGAAGCGCTAATGTCTACCTCAAGGAGTTTGTGAAGATCAAAGAAAATAGTACTTTCAAGGCATCGAACGCCATGCCTGATAGGGGACGAACAACGCACGGGAGCCGTGTTCCTCACCCCATGGTCGCCAGCCCCAGTTTTCGTCATCGCATCCATCATCATCAACACTGTGACCGTCACCATCACCTTTATCATCAACACCAGCTCGTAGTCGCCCTCCTCATCGTCGTCCTCATCACCGTCACCCAGTCCTCGTCACCATAGCACCTTTGTCACCATCATCGCCTCTATCTCCGGCTTCCTCTAATTTAGATCACCCACAGCTCCTTTCCTCATTTCAGACACTTCACGCTTCAGATGAATTTCCTTCCAGAGTGTTCGAAATAAAGTCGGAATGCACTGACCCACGGCGCGTGGTCCTCAAGCCTGATGCGAGAGCTGGTCCCACGACTCCAGCAACGCCATGGGGACCCATTTCCTCTCGGTCTCTGTGTGCTGCCTTGCACAATGTCGGGTTGCCCCCTAACCCCACCAAACAGACTTCACAACCTTATCCCATCCTACCCAGCAAGAGCTCTGAGGAGTCCTGGGGGGAAAGGGCAGGCTCCGCTTTCCCAGAATGCCCAGCAAACACCTCACCTGCGACTGGCTTTGAGTGGGTCATGTGCTCACACCTGCACCAATAACTGGGATGGGAGGGCTGTGTGCGGTGACTGGTGAAGCTAATGAGAGCCCCTCCCTACAACCGGGCGGGGGGTCTGTCATGCTGAAATTATATGGCTGAGAGTGGCGGGTGGTGTTTTCCCCTCCCTGCAACGATGCTGAGTGCTATTTCCAGAGGATGGTTGGATCGAGGGAAGAGGACCAGCACCGCAAAGGTCCAGTGCACCGACCGCAGCTATACCTCTGCGGGCATGCTTCCCTCTGCCTTGGCCAGCTCTCCTGCCCTCGTCGCCCAGCTCAGTCCTTCAATGCCCAAGTCCACGCCTCCCCTGACCACCCCCTCCCCAGACTACATTAGGTGCCCCCCACACTCCCCTAACTAGTGCCTGCTGTTCTCCCTGCACGGAGGACACCATATGGGAGTCACTTGTGTACTCGTTACCCCAGCCCATTGGAATATACACTTTGGGGAGCAGAAAAACTTGGCCGTTTTTACAGCATTGCCAAGATGAAAGACGGAGTCCGATAGAAGCAACCGTGTTTTAAAATATTTGAAAAGCAAATGCAAAAATGGGTGAATGAGTGGCAGAGTGAATGGGTGAGTAACGAAGCGAAGGGCAGAAGGGAGCTGGACTTCCATCGGAACCCACTGGAGAAAAGACGTGTCCCGTGCCCCGCCCTCCGTGCAAGCCGGGAGACGGGGTTTCCTGGGTACCGGTCAACCTTGCTCGAGGCTCCCATTTTGGAAAAGAGAAATGCCGAAACCAGGAAAGAGACCTATTAACACTGTAAGAAGGAACCGGGGGTGTAAAAATAGCAAGTAAAGGCAGTTAATCACAGTTTAAATATTGACCATACAAGACTTTTGCAGCCTGAAATATATAACACCATGAACTCCAAATAAAAAAACTCCTCATAGTCAGACAAAAACGGACCCTTGACCGTGGTTCCGTGCCAGATGGCTAAATCAGGGTGCATCTGTCTCCTCAGGAACCCCCACCCTTGCAGCGGACACTCAGAGACAAGCACGAGTCAGCGGAAACAGACAAAGATCAAAGGTCACGTCGGCATAGGTAAACCAGAGATGGAGCCCAGGACTGTGTCTCTGAAAGGAATGTCCCCCAAACCACGAGGCGGACCATTCATTGCTGCCCTGGGGCTTGTGTTGTTGCGAGCATCCCGGAAGTGGAGGATAAACCAAAATTCACCAGGCCCTAAAAGTCAGGTGCGCGTCAGCATCGCCATGGACGTCGGCAGAAGCAGCCCGGGCCGCCGCCGCCAGGGAAATGAATCAGGGCATAGGGCCTTTCGATTGCCCTTGGCATTTGACGGGTAGATGCCGTGGCGCTCTTGACAATGCGACCGTCCCCTGCTCAGCCAGCCCGGAGCAGGGTGTAGCTTCCCCTGGCCTCCAGGAGAGGAGGAGGCTCGGAGCAGGAACAGCACTGGCCCGAAGCTGCGAAGACTGGCCCACCTGGCGGTCTGGGCTCAGACCGCCCCTTCTGTGCTCTTCCGTCTACTCGCTGGCCCGCCTCCTGCGTCAGAAATGAGCAGAACGAACGAAACACCAACTCCTTCTAAGGAACAATTGTGCACAGAAAGCAAGGCGTGCCGTTTCTGGCATTGCTGTGCGGATGCATATGTGTGAGTATTTCGGTGTGCATGAATGTGTATACACACACACACACACACACATATATATATGCATTTGTATCCACGCTAAAAAATAAAACAAACTTACAAACAAACAAAAAAAACCCACCCCCCTCCGAAGTCAAAAAAGAGAATGATTTTCCAGCAGGTTCCTGCAGAGCCCGTCTCTTTATTCCTGAGAGGTTCAATTAACAGATGCAAGTCATAAAACAGTGCATCTTCTCCCTGCGATGATGCATTGTTTTTAATCTCACTGCCTTGTATTCTATCACATTCCTATAATTCTTCCGACAGGAAAAGGCTTGTTTCATAAAAATATAGTCCCCGGCATTTGAAATACAAGTTCACATGCAGGCAACATATATATCACCGAGCCAGCCAACTAAGTCACTTACTTAATCCACTAAACTTCAGGTGCTCCCTGCATTATGTGAAATGGCTTGAAACAGGCAGGAGCTGCCAGGACCCATCACGGCTGCTTTGCTCAAGAGAGACGGGAGGGGGGAGGGGGTGGAGGTTCCCTCGGCGGAAGCCGCAATAACATGTCTTTCATTATCACCCGGTGTCAGGACACCGGGTAACGTTCATTGTGCATGCACAATAAATTACTATTTACCTGGCACCGCCTTTGATAAGCCCGTCTCCTCTCCCTCCTTCCTTCTGTCCACGCAGCACGGAGCAGCAAAAGCCCACTGCCTATATATAATTCTTAGGAAGGTGACGATACCTTCTCTGAATAAGAAAGTACACACTTCCAAAGCCGGCGCTCTCTGGGGTTTTTGAGGGACCTTGTTTTTATGGGTTCCCTTTTATTTCTCCCACCCCGCTGCGTTTGAGTGCTATGGCGACTTCTGTGTGTACGGCGCGCATGGCAACGTCGGCGGCTGCAGATATATGCAATATTAAAGAGTGCTTATGAATTTTTGACATCTAATTAGTCGTTACCCAGTTAACATGTCAGGACTCAGAGGGATTAGGGAGGCAGCCCTTTCTGAATAAGTTACAGCGAGGCCCCTGTCCTTTTCATGTATTATTCTTTAATGCAGGGGGTGATTAGCTGGCTGTGATTAATTGATGAAGCTCATTGGTCTGGCAAGTGGTACCGAATCCACCGCTCCTCACTTTCGTTTTTTGCCAGAGGGCTCGGCCACCTCCTCAGGACTCGCTGCTTTCCAGGCGGTCTCACCTCCCCCTGTGGCCTTGGGGGTCGGGACTGGCCCCTCGCCCTGGTCCTGACCTTGTGTAGCTCCCTGACACAGAGGTCAGAAATGGCCTTTGCATCCCGCCTTCTTCTAGTGGAAGGCCGGCACCCTGCTTCTGGGAGCAGGCGCGTCTGAAGCCATCATCCCTTCGAAAAGCTTCCGGCCGCTCCCCCTTCTCCTATCCGGGTGCCTTTGACACCTGTGGCACCCCTGTGGTTCAGTTTACTCCTAGGTTCAGCTGCCTGCCAAGACACCAGGTGACATGCGGGGCTCTTAGAAGCGGCTCCTGCCATAGTCTCCAGCTGTGGGGCCCCTGGAAACCGCCGAGCCTGATGCACAGCCCGATAGCACTGGCTCTGCCCCTGGGGTAAGTGACACGGCTCCAAAAGTGGCAGCGATGCAGGCGGATGTTGGGGGACAGGGTCCACTGGATGTCTGGAAGGGCGCCTGTCCCCTGGGGTCCTGCAGCCGCTGTCACCTGGCTCAAGGTGAGAGGTGGACCGGTCCCCTTTCAGACACCCTGAGCCCCCGCACCCCCGAAGCCCCAGGCCAGAGCTCCACGCCTCCACTCATGGGACAGGGGCCTTCCTGGTCTTCCTTGGGCTTCTGAAAGTTGCATCTGGTGGCCTTGGATTTGAAGGGGGTCACGGTTTGCAATTTTTAACATAAAGCAGCAGGGAAATGGTTTGTGACCTACAGCTCTGTGCTTATACGGGGGCTATGGAGGATTTCTTTTCTTTTTTTTTTGCTTCAATTCGTGACTCTCTCAACACACCTTAGACACAAGTACACACATATACACAGACACACACATACCCTTGCACACACACATGTGCACAAAGGAACACATTTCATGTACATGTGTCCGGCAGACACATGGGCACACACACCGTACACAGAGAGACATACAATGTACACACAAGCACACACAGACACACAGACACGGGCTCTCCAAACAAAGCCTCCGCCAGCAGACGTCCCTCACTCCTGCCTCCTGGTTCTATGGGCACATCATTACTTTTCGCAAAGCAGAATCTCCCCCACTAGAAGCCCCCACCATTGAAATCTGTAATTGGGGCAGTGACAGAGCTGTGGCCGACTCGTCTTTTTAAATGCACCGACGCTGGACAAAACCACCCTAAAAATGTGTAATTATAAATAAACCTTCACCTACGTCAGCTGGCAGGGTTTTTAATTACTGCACTTGATGTCAATCAAGGCCAGCGCTGGGCGCCCAGGTGAGAAGCAATTCCGGGGAGGTTTCCTGGACCTAAGCTGTTGTCTTCATTCCATTATCTATGTTTAAAAGGGGGAGGGGCCGGTGGGGCCCCGAGGGAGGACAGAGGGAAGGGGAGGCTCTGGGGAAGAAGACGAGGGGAAGGGCGTTTTACCCCAGGGCAGTGTCCTGCCTGGGAGATCTGGGACCGCCCTGCAGACAGGGGACCTGCCTTTGTCCCCAACCCTTTCCCCAGCGTGCGGAGAGTGGGGTGCACCGTTGCCTAGGGAGGGGGTGGAGGTGGATGGTGCTCACATGGGGACAAAGTGGGGTGGGGGTGCGGAGAGCGAGAATGGGGCCTGCTCAAAGAAAACATAATCGATTGATATATTTTCACTTTCTCCTCTGCGGCGGATTTGTTCCGAAGGAACACTGAACTTTGTAGTGTAGGCAGCAGCTGAAATTTAGAATTATTGTTTCCTTCTAACAGAAGACTCATTTTCCACGGCCGCATTTGCAGCATAATAAGCTTTTTGTTATTTTTTCAATTAGAGTCAATTGACCTAACAAAATGCTTGGCAATTAAGTGATTTTTGTAATGGTCCGGGGGTAATTTAGTCGAGCTTGTCAGCTGTGTTTCATGAAGCCGAGATGTCTTTTTTTTTTCACTGCCTCGCTCTCTCCCTCTCTCTCTCCGCCACCCCCCCCTCGAGCATAATGGCTCATAATTTCGAAATCTTTTCCTTCTGTTTCCCTCACAATAATTCGCAATTACAGGAAGTTGTTGGAGGTGATTTTTTTTTCTACCTTGCCTTTTGAGTCAGTAATTTTAAATAAAATGTACATACTTATAAAAAGGCAGCTATTACTGAAATTACTTTTTGTGTAAACTCAATTATTTTATGAATAGTGACATCAGCTTATACTGGGCCCTGCTCCTGAAGGCTGAAGCCTTATTATCTTCAGGGTAAAAGGTTTGCAACGTTCAGAACACTCTTTCCAAATCAAACCGGCGCTCCGTGAGGTAAACACCACTTCAGGCTAACAGGAGGCACCTGGGTCACCTGGTCCCCGAAAGCGCCCCCTCCGCCAGGACCCGGCTGGTGTGCCTCTCCCGCCGATTTATGGGGGAATTCCTCATTTGCCTAATTGATTCATTTTCTTAAGACAACATCTGGAGTTGCATTTCCTCTTTAAAGGGCTGCAGTTAGATCTGATGGCTGGATCAGATGTTTCTACATTGTATGGCTGTCTGTTTATACCTATCTTTAAAAGATTCAGTTGGTGTCTGCGTGAGTGCGCGCACGTGGAAATAGCCCGGGAGCCGTGTGTCCTCGCTCCTGCAGAGGACTCGGACAAAGGGAGGCCGTGCGAGCTCTTGTGGGGACGGACGTGTGCTCTCGAGGTTCATCTTCAACCTTTAGGAGGCCCGTGCTGTGTGTGCTTCAAGGCCGTCTCTGGTCTCCACGCCTGCGTTAGGCTCCCCTGTTGAGTTCGGTTACCCCATTGTCAAATACAACTTCAAAGCCACCCACCTCTCCTCGCCTTGCCAGGAAAGTCCCCAGTAGGGGGCAGTAGAAGAGCAAGCCAGCCAACACCCATGGTGGGAAGCCCTTCAACAGGGGCCAGACCACCAGCCTTGGGAAACCCATCCCCTCCTGCCACACGTGTGGACACAGAGCCAGAAAGATCCCTTAGTACAGATAACTGGTTCCGTCATGGTCTCCCAGCTCAGTCTGTCTGTCTGTCTGGCTATCTGGCTGGCTGGCTAATGTCTAAATCAGATGTCCCCCTTCTCCTTTCAGGGTCTCTCTCTTTCCCAAGAGGGTCATGGAAAGCTGTGGCTGTTATCCACTGGGTACTCGGAGCCCAGGGACATTTCTCAGCCAAGGTCACGTAGGCAGCACCACAGTCGGGTCACAAAGGCTCTTGCAAGGCCTTTAAGGAGACAAAGATCCACACCATTTGCCTCCTGCTGATGGAGCTGACACATGAACTTGGACTCCATTTCTTTTTCTTGCATCACAACGCCCCCAATTCTGAACTGAGGTGGCGGAACGTGACACAGTCTGCAACCCACTCATGTACACACTCATCCCTCACTAGATGCGGCTTTACAGGCAGGAGACATTCTGTGTGTTAACAAGGCCATCATATTCTTGGAGTTAATGCGATCATGTTTAAAAGTAGAGGACCTCAGTTTAAATTCAAGTGCTTTTCTTTACATTACCATTGTTATTATTAGGTTGCCTAATTTGTCCTCGACCAAGGCATAAAGAGATTTGGGAGACTTAAGCCTATAGATTTCTTTTTAACGAAGTGTATGCTTTCCCCCGGTGACGTGGTGCTTGTATTTTGAGAGACTGGGGAATCTCTCCCCGTTTCCCCAGTGGCGATGGTTCACAGTGGGGTCCACGCCCCTGTGGTCTGGCCTGGTCTGAGGCTAGGCCAGCGCCTCGAGGCTTTGATGGATCCACAGAGCCTCTCGCTTTCCCGATTATAAAGGCAGGAGCTGCGGCTCCGAATAAGCCTCCCGCAAAAGAAAGACGCCAGAGCAGAGAGTGCTCAACTTTCATGCAGCACCAGAGGAGAGATGTAGTTATTAAATTTCAGCTGCTTATCAAGCCGATATGAAAGTCATTTTGCATGATTGCTTCACATCCTCAAATCTTCTGCTTTTATTTGCCATGAATCTCTGTGCTTTCTTATTAGAAAAATACTCAGAGGATGAAAAAGCTGATAATATTATTCAGTTTTGACAATTAGGTGGGAAGAAAACATTCAAAGCAGTGCCTTTTTATTGCAGCTGGTAATAATGTTGGGGTCCTCCTGATAACGGTCTGTACCGACGCCGCCCCAGTTGACACTGGTTTATCTTCTCATCGCCGAGTCCTGGTTGTACGGCCGGGCAGGGGGGCTGTTTCCGGTCTTCTCATTGGTACCTGTGACTCTGGTTTAGGTGACAGGTACGAAGATGCCGGTCCTCTTGCATTCGCTCACTCTCGTCTCGATGGCACGTCCACCCTGCTGTTGGGCCCCTGAAAGGGACCCCATTCAGAGGCCTCTGTCGAATGAAGGCTATGTGCTGGCATTGTGGTCAGGCCTGGGCATGGAGCTCCAGGCAGCTGTCCACCCGCGATTCAATTTCATGTCTTCTCTGTTAAACCATCACCATTCCCTTTCCAATGGATGCATATGCAAAGTTATAAATTATGTGTATATTTACACACGTGTAGATATATGATTTATTTTTATCACTTCACTCTCTTCTCATGGCCCATAGAAATACCCGAATGATTTTTTGTATCTGCTAGCCTGTGTTACACACCTTATTCTATTCCACGCCTCTTGATAGCTTTATGAGACAGAGACTCAGTTCCCCACCGACAGCGCAGGGAACTGAATGAAGCTCAGAGAGGCGACGTGCCCTGCTCGAGGTCCCACAGCTGGTTCATGACAGGGTCTGCGTGACCCTGCAGGGGGTGCTGCTTTGGCCTGAGCCTACTGCCGGAAGCTCCTTCATGGTCATTGTCCCCAGAGTCTCCCTCACCCTTTATTTCCAAGGGTCTAGAGACTCCATCCAGCACAGCCAGTATTGCCTGGTAATGGAGGCAAGCCTCAGGCCTCTGGGAGCAGGGATGGAGAAGTGGGCACCCCACTTGCCAAGGTCACTGAAGCCCACCGTCCCTCGGACCCTCTGGGCTGCCCCTGCTGCTCTTATGTAGGAAAAAGGCATGTTGTTACCCCATCTGTGGGACGCACAGTGACAAAAGGCAGGTCCAACTACTAGGGAGGTAAAGAGCCTGCAGCTGAAGAGGGGAGTGATGGCCACGTGCGCCGGAAATAGCTCTTGCTGAAAGGCGAGAGGGACTGTAATTAATTCAACGAGATTCAGCGAGCACCCACTATGAGCCAGTCACGGTTCTTGGTGCTTGCAACAACGCAGCAAAGCCAAGCAGGCAAAGCTGCTTGTACAGCGGGACTGATCTTCCAGCCGGGAGCGGGGCTTCAAGGCAGCGAGCACCGGGGACTCAGAGTGAGCCGAGGAAAGGGGCCGGGGGCGGGGTGGGGGCGGTTTCCTACGAGACTGGCTGCTCAGAGACGTGGGAGCCAGCCTCAGATGGGTCTCGGGAAAGTCTTCTCCCTCGGGGTCTCAGATGTCACGACCGTGAAGGAGAAAGTGGAACGAAATCAAAGGTTTCTGAACTTGACCAAGGAGGTTCATTTTGTTTTGTTTTCTTTCTTTATGTGTAGAATCTCAGGCTCACCTATAGATTCAAGCTATCAGACCATTAGAGACCCAGGGCCTAGGAATCTGCATTGTTTAAAAAAAAAACAGAGCCCAGGGTGCAACCAAGTTTAAGAAGCCCTGGACTCAATGGCCAGGTTTATGTACACGAACAGCCCAGGGCATCCTCTTTACTTAGAATCTCTACGACCTTGGAATTGGTCCTGGACCTCAGGGAGTTCTTCACTCCCAGGCAGTTCATAAGGTTGGCCAATCCGGCAGCCGGTGATGTCCAGGCCCCCATCTTGGCACGTCACAGGAGCCCAACATTACCTTGCTATTCTTTACAGTTCTAACAGCAAATTACACTGCTCCAGAATAATTACACAAAACAAAGACGTTTGAAGAGGAACTGCTAGACCTCTAGGAGCCGAGAAAAGAGGAGAATAGAGAATTCATGAAGCGGTGACCCTGCCGTGATTTCAGCAGCGCCCGTTTTACCCACGGGGTTAGCAAGGCACGCACGCAGTGAGCCGAGAGGAGGAGGAGGGGCGGGCGGGCGTCAGTGTCTCCACAGTGAGCGCACCCTGTGCTGGGAGGGATCTGATTTCCCCCATTCGAGGTGATGGAGGAGGACAATCCTGTGTCCATGGGCTCTGAGCAAGTCCCCTTGCTCGGAGCCCTGACATTCTCCTGTCGTCAAATTGTCTGTACACCAAGCAGATACCTTTGTTCTACTCGTCGCCTCCACTCTCAGAAAACTGAAATTGTATTTTATGAAATAAAAATGAAGCAGAAAGAGAAGTGTCAGAGATCAGGCCCCATATAAACGGTTGTCTACAAAGGAGTGGAATTGCCCCTGCCACCCCAGTGTCCACGGGGCTCCTGCCTTCCTGCCACCACCACTGTTTAGTTTCTTGCCCTGTTCTCTGCGGGCGGAGGACTTGTTCCCACCTGAGCCGGCATCGATTTTATCATTGGTTTCCTCTGCACACTGCCTCCTTTCTCCCGCCAGAGCGAACACTCACGGAAGCCAGGGCTTCGAGTCCCATT
This sequence comes from Carollia perspicillata, assembly GCA_004027735.1. Classification (NCBI taxonomy): domain Eukaryota; kingdom Metazoa; phylum Chordata; class Mammalia; order Chiroptera; family Phyllostomidae; genus Carollia; species Carollia perspicillata. The sequence continues at coordinate 10,231 of PVKM010046073.1, forward strand.
CATTGCTTTATGTCCTGACCTACCACACAGCAGGTGCTCGATACATGTATTTTGGGACTAAATGAGTTTCAACTCACTCCTGGCATCATACTGGTTGAATGTTCTCAATCACTCTTTGGTTTTCTCTCCCTTGAATTCCCCTAGCCCACGAAGCTGAAGTCATCCTGCTAGACTTAGCTGGTAGAAAACGGTCATTCGTAAAAGGTAGAAAAACAAGTAAAAGGAGAAAGACGAGACTGGTAGGAAGTTGAGCATAGAGTTGTTCAGTTGAGCAGTATGCTCTTGACACATTACAGTTGACGCCTACACTTGCCATAGGTCTTAGAGCTGGATTTTTAATTTGAGGCACACTTTTATGGGATCCATTATGTTCAGGGAGGAACAGGATTTTAATGGCTGAAGGCAATCGGCGGATTAGTTTGCAAAACTGCCAATTTCTAATATGTTACAGGGAAACACACAAGGCTAAAATATAGTTGTAATGAGTCAAATATAAATTGTAGTTTTAAAAACATCCTTTGATTACTTTCAGGTACTTAATCATCTCCTCAGTTTAACGACTATTTCTGTTAGAAGACAGCATCTTAAGCATTTGACTTTAATAAACCTCTCCTGAAAACTTACTTAGTATGCTATTAATTTGATAATTTTTTAATGGAATGTTTATTTCGTAAAGAAAACCTCACGCATGTCTGAAAAAGTCAAGGACGAGGTCTGCGGCACTATTTTATTATTTCCCTGCCCCAGTAACTGCTGGACCAGCCATTCTCTCTCTGTTTCGATGGCCTCGAATGACGTCTTTCTGAGGCTGGGGACGGGACGACCCCCCCAGGCCAGAGCCCGGGGTCCCCAAGTTCCTGTGGATGCCAGCTGTGGAAGGGGCCCTCACTGCACTCCGGTCTCCAGGGGCAAAGGCGGCAGGAGAAACTCAGAACTCTGTCATCGTGCACGCGTCTCTGACAACGACGGGAACGAGGTTCGCAAGGGGCCCTCCTTTCCTTGTAGAGTTGTTCGCTCGTCATCTGCAGCAGCAGACGGGGAAGGGGAAGCGATGACCGTGGACGCGTGGATTTCTCCATTCCTGAGGAGCAGGGATGGGGCATAGGCCTGGCCGTCGAAGGTCTGGATTCTAAGCCTCATCTGTCAATGGCTCTTCTGTGCAAGCCCTCCCCACTTCAGCTACACACGGGGAACCGGGGACTGGCATTCATATGCAGCCAGTTTACAGATGTGACCGCATGGCCGTGGACCATCTTTCAGACTCGCTGGGGATCCAAGCCAGTGAGCATTTATCGAGCCATGTTCTGTGTCAGACCAGCGTGACAGTCCTCCTGAGGAGTGGAGTAAAGATACATAGATGCGTGTGTGCGCATGCGTGCCCTCCCACCCACACACACTAGTGACTGCCCACAGGAGGGTTTCAGGCCTTGGGACACATGCAAAAGGAAGCATACGATTATAGAGAAGAAAATCGTGTACTCAGATCTCTGTACTGAGAGTCAGTCCTTCGGTGTCTCTGTGGTTGTGGGCGACTTGCTCAACCCTTGACCGCAGTGTCCTCG
>PVKM010046074.1:0-11799 GCA_004027735.1 Carollia perspicillata
GAAAATATATATGATACCACAAAATAGAATAGGATCAGTTAGGAAACTGTAGCTGGGAGGGAAGTGGGATGAAGTGCGGTGGGTGGTCAGTGCACATGGGGCCTGCCTTGGTTCTGGAACTGGCTGGGGTAGGCCACACCTTTGGCACTGAGACGTCTAGTGGCCAAGGCAACAAGGAAAACACGAGCAGTTCATACGAGAGAGGAACCGGTGTTATTTCTGATGCCAAACTCAGGAAAACATTCCTTTTATGGGTCCCCAAAATGTAACAAGTCCCATCTTCAACAACCCCACTGTTAGGTTTCATAGGGCTGTTTCTTTTAAAATGCTCGGGGCAGCCCCCGATGCAAACATGGAATAACATGAGATGTCAGGAAGTAATGCCTGTCATTACACCTGTGCCCACTGCCCCAGCCCCAGCCACTCAGAAATGTTAGCCTTGGAGAGAGTTACATAAGGGTCTCTCAAATCTCCTTAAAGCGCCGGGGCAGCTGCAGGGAGACCTCCTTGGGGAGGAGCCTTCCAATCTCTGCCCAAGGGAAGTGGGATTTTTCTCTTATCACTACTTCTGCAGGTGATTATAAACCAAGTCATAAAGCAGAAAAAAATGTAGAAGAAAGAAAGAAGAGAAAACTTGATAAAAGTGGAGAAGGCTAAGAGAATATTAAAATGAAAACACTGAGATTTCCTAAGAGAAAGTTGAAAAAGAGTTGAATAAATATTACAACAAAAGAATAAAAGCCCACTACAGATAAAAGGCTAAGACTTAAAGTAATTGTTTTAAGCTAAAGGGAATAGAAGAATGGAATCATTGAAAGGAAGTGAGAGAAGTAAACAAAAAAAAGCTAATATGAGATAAATGTTAAAGCAAGGCATAAATGAAATAAAAAGTAAAAATTAAGAATAAATATAATGTTAGGATGATAAATAAGATTTAAGATAAAAGAGATAATAACATAACTCAACAAGGTAAAAGGTTAAACACATCCAAGTAAAAGAGATGAATGATAAAGAGGATAACAGGCTAAAGCCTCGGGGGAAAACGCTAAAGACATAAAAGTGGATGGGTTTGAAGCTTCAGTACAAGATGAAGGAGTTAAGAATGCGCTTTGAGTGCTAATACTTAGCAAAGATGATTAAGAGGAAAATATTTTGAAAAGAAAATAAAAGAAAGAAGCTTGAACTGAGAGGGATAGATAGAATGAGAGTAAAGGAAGGGGAAATTTAAATTAGCACAAATCAAGACAATAAAATTATCAGCAATAATGACAAAAAAGCTAAAAATCTGTGCTAATCTCAGAACGTTTCAATAACACCAACGACTGCTCAAACGAATCTATTGCCATATCTACTACAGATTGCCAAGGTGGCCCTGGGGCCCCGTACTGGAGAATTCCCTGGTGTGGCAGCAGCACTCAGGGTGAGAGGAAAAAGGCAGGACCCTTATGAGCTACCCTTTTGCCTAAAAGCCTGCACTCTCTGCTTTGAACACTTTTCTTTTGCAGCAATAGCATGGAAATTGCTCTGTAACTCAACCAGAGGGGGTTGGGGAGGAGCACAAGCAGTGGCCAACTCAAACTATGGGAACATTTCGGGCAGACAGTGCATGAGGGAGTAATTCTACAGGTGGTGGGTGGGGTGAGATGGAGGTGGAAGACAGGAGGAATTAAAAGTAGCTTTACTTAGATATACAAATGGCCAATAGCTCCATGAAAAGTTGCTCAACATCATTAATTATCATGGCAATGCAAATCAAAACTGAAATAAGATATCACCTCGCAGCTGTGAGCATGGCTGTCATCAAAAAGATAAGAAATAATAGCAAGTGTCGGCAGGGATGGAGATAAAGGGCACCTGGGTGCACTGTTGCGGGGGATGTAAAGTAGTGTATCCATTATGGAAAACGGTATGGAGGTTGGTCAAAAATTAAAAATAGAACTATTGTGTGATCCAGGAATTCTGCTTCTGGGCATATATCCAAAGGAAATTAAAACACTGTCTCAAAGATGTATCTGCCCCGCCCCCCATTCAGTGCAGCATTATTTGCAATAGCCAAGACATGGAAACAACCTAAATGCCCAGTGATGGATGACGGTATAAAGAAAGTGTGGGATATACATATATATTATATATATTTAATATAAATATATAAATGTATATTGTAAATAAATATTTATATACATATAAAATTATTCGGCCATAAAAAGAAGGAAATCCTGCCATTTGTGGCAAAGTGGATGGAGCTAGAGGGTATTGTGCTGAGTGAAATAAGTCAGACAGAGAAAGACAAATACCATATGATCTCACTTATATGTGGAATCTAGAAAAACTGAGCTTATAGTTACAGAGAACAGATTGGTGGTTGCCAGAGGTGAGGGTTGGAAGTGGGGAGAAATGGGTAAAGGTGGTCAAAGGGCACACACTTTTATTTATAACATATTCAATACATAAGTTCTGAAAATGTAATGTAAAGTATAGTGACTAAAGTTATCAACATCATAGCATATATGAGAAAGTTGCCGAGAGAGTAGATCTGAAAAGTTCTAAAGATACTCAATGTTATTAATCATCAGAGAAATGCAAATTAAAACTACAATGAAATATCACTTCACACCTGTCAGAATGACTATCATTAATAGATCAACAAACAGAAAATGCTGGTAAGGTTGTGGAGAAAAGGGAGCCCTTGTGCAATGTTGGTGGGAATGTGGACTGGTGCAGTCACTGTAGAAAATAGTACGGAGTTTTCTGAAAAAATTCAAAATGGAACTGCCTTATGACCCAGCCAGTGATTCCACTTCTGGGAATACTCATACACCCGAAGAAATCTGGAGCACTAATTTGAAAGAATATGTACTCCCCTATGTTCATTGCAGTGCTATTTACAATAGCAAAGATTTGGAAGCTGCCCAAGTATCCATCGATCGATGAGTGGATCAAAAAGCTGTGGTACATTTATAGAATGGAGTACTACTTGGCCATAAAAAGGAAGAAACCTTACCCTTGCGACGGCATGGGTGGACCTGGAGAGCATTATGCTAAGTGAAATAAGCCAGCCAGAGAAAGACAAGTACCATATGATTTTACTTATATGTGGGATCTAATGAACAAAATAAACTCACTAACAAAAGAGACACAGACATAGACAGACTGACAGGTGTCAGAGAGGAGGTGGAGTTGGAGGGCTGGGTGAAAAAGGAGAAGAGATTAAGCAACGCCCCCCCCCCCTCCACAAAGCCCCAAACTCATAGACACAGACAACGGTACAGTTATTACCAAAGAGAAGTGGGGGCGTGGGAAGGTAGGAGAGAGTAAAGATAGAACAAGTGATGGTGGAAGGAGCCTTGGTTTTGGATGATGAACACACAGTACAATACACAGATGACGTGTCATAGACTTTGATACCTGACACCTATATAATTTCATTAACCAATGTCACCCCAATAAATTCAATAAATAAAATTTAAAAAAATTTCTTATTACAAGAAAAACATTTCTAGCTATGTAAGATGGATGGATGTCAACTAAACTTATTGTGGTAATCATTTTATAATATATACAGTTATCAAATCATCATGTTGTGCACAAAAAATGAATACAATGTCAATTACATCTCAATAAACAGAAAAAATCTAAATAGTAGCTCTACTCAGTGAAAGGGGAAGTGGGGCCAGGGGTGACTGGGAGTGAAGGTGGCGGGGGACAGCGGCAGGGTGGCGAAGAGGCCTGCAGCTCAGTGCTTCGCCCCCTGTCGGGCACAGCTCTGGTCGAACAGCCTGACTTTTCTAATGTGCCCGGGCCACATCGCACTTCCATGCTGATTCTCTTATGATGTAGGATCGCCCAGGTGTGTGGTAGGCAGGTGGGTGGAAGGTCAAGAGCAGCCAAATCCTGTGATACTGGCAGAAGCAGAGTTAAGTGTGTGAGCCTGGAGAGACTAGCCAGGCCAGAGGGGACTAGCTGAGTAGAGAATGGGACTGGATGTTGGGCAAACAGCAGGCTCAGTGGGAGACGGGACTGGGACCCAGGGGAGCGGTATCAGTCAGCTGGGACTTTCAGACCAACTGCACTTAACTTGATGTTTCGGAGGTAAAACAGGTCCATGCTCACGCAGCTTGCGAGGGTGTTTTTAGGAGAGGGGTAGAGCTACTGGGTGTTTAAAGACCATATGATGTTCACGTCTCTGAGGATGATGAAAGGAGTTATTGGCTACAAGTGTGGTAACAAGGTTGGAAAGTCCCTGAGGAAGGCAGGGAACAGTTCTGAATGTCAGTATACAGCAGCGACGGGAAAGGGGAGAAGGTGGAATAACTGATTCAAGAGGATATGAGTGGAGTTGGTGAAGAAACTAAGGAATATGTGGATCCTTCCTTCTGGATCCTAGAATTACTGTGAGCAGGAGAAGCTGTGATCTTCCTAGGAGACCATGGAGAAGGAGGAGAGCGTGTTTCAGTTGAGACAATGTGGAAGGGAAGGGGATGTGGAGGATGAGAGGCAGACAGACTCAAGGAATCTCTCTTCCGATTTGAACATGGTGGAGAAGAAGAGAAGGCTTGATTCAGCCTGGGGTGGGGCGCGAGTAGAGCTGAAAGGAAGCTGAAAGGAAAACATGCATGTTATCTGAGCCTAGGAGAGTAACGGTGGGCAAAGAGGCGGACCCTGCTAGTGTTGGGGGAGGGCGAGACATGTGAGGAGTGTTGGAAGGGGTTTCTTTATTTGCCCTTGGGCTTAATGTAGTTGATCCCACTCCAGCATTTTGATATGGATATGAAAGATTCTGCTTACACTAGTAACACAAGGACAGCTTTTATTGCTATGTTTTTATTTTTATTTATTTTTTTTTGGTGGGCACGTATTCCACCAGTAGAGAAGGAGAGGTGGGCCATTTGATATTCACTCCCAAGTTTTGATGGGTTGGAAATACAGTTACAATCAAAGATGAATAGTGAAATTTTAGGACTTCAGAGTAATTGGAAAGAATATTGGTTTGAGACTCATGGCACCAAAGGGGTTATTACAGATAGTTGGATAGTTAATACTGCTGCAAAATTACCTTTGATTCCTGGCATATTAGACAATAGATATAAAATATTCCTGTGTGCTCAAAAATTTTTTCTGGGGCAATAGCTGCTGGCAGCTCTTCTGTAGGTAATTACAACACAAATTCTCACACATCTGCTTAGTGGATGGCCTATCAGTGATGCTTAACGATGATGATTTGTTTCTGGTTGGATGTGTTAAATTGTCAGCTATCAAAAATTTTATGTGCGAGACTGCCGGGAATGATGAGATTGCAAGAGCTGTTTCAAAGCGCATCCTCCCTGGGAACAGTGCAGCGTCCTGCGCCTCATCCAGCATCTGTTTTTGTGAAGGAGAAGGAGTCTGGACCATCAATTTGAATACCAATTAAACGGCTTAAAAAACGTCCTGGTAAGTGCATCGATTCTGGATAATCTGGCCCCGACAAAAAAGCTGTTGGCTGACAGTGCCTGGTGCAGACTTAGTTTCCATAACTATTAGCCGGCTAATATTGGTCCAGCCACACTAATCCCAACATTCATTGAAAACTTTGTGTCAGGCACTGTTATAAGCACATTTCATATACTCATTATCAGAAGGATCTTTGCCATAAAATAAAAATAATATGGAAAACCTGGAAATACATTCCAAGGTGTTACATGTAAACATTAAGAGAAAAAATTCAGTGCTGAGTGAAATGATAGTAACTCGCCTGAGAAAACATATGCATCTAGGAGTCTGGTGATAAGAAAAAAAGGACTTACAGAATTTAGAGGAATACAAAGGCTCTGAAGGGGACATATATTAAGGGAGAGAAATTCCAGGTTCTAAGAAAACCCTGGACTTACTGGGGTCCCAGGCTCCTTAGCCCCTGGAAGTTCCTGGGGACCAATCTCAAAAGTTTCCTGGTTAACGCTTTGGTCCTTGAACAAAGAACAGGTAGATGATCATCTGAAAAGAGAAATTATTTAAAGTATGTTCATTATACCCCCAAACTTTAATACCACCACCTTAAACACAGTGCATGGTCTTTCTTTCCAAGCCAGTCAAGAGGATGAATAATTATACTAAAAACATAATGTTGTAACCATGTGTTGTGTAGGTACCTTAGACAGCATATCTAACTTAATACGCGCAACAAATGGCCGAGAGAGGTATTTCTTTCCCACCTTTTATCCTGATCAAACCGAGGCTCAGAAAGCTAAGTAGTTTATCCAAAGTCACGCGTAAGTGAAATGGGATGGTGCTGACTGTATGTGATATGTTATTGAAAAAATAGAACCAGCTTCTTTAGAAAACAGCTTTTGTTTCAAAATATTCAGTAATAATGAGATTGCTCCATATCTGCATTTGGACTTCTATTGTCCCTAATCGTCACTGGGTAAGAAGCCTGACACCGCACAGTACTGTGTGGCTCCACAAAGGGTTGAATCTGTGCTTGGTTCGCTATTAATAAAATGAAAATTGTATCTATGTGATCTTCCCCCCTTCAAAGACTTTGGCTACTGTGGGAATTTAAATTCACTGACAGAGGTGACCGACTGGCCAGTGTTCCGGGGTCCCTTGGGGACATGTGGAAATAGGACAAATGACCTCTTTGACCTTGGACACCTAAGGGAGGGGTTGTGAAAATTCTCCCTGGAGACAAGCTGGATGGGAGCATTTCAACAGGTGTATTAGAATCATATTTTGCTTCTTCTTAGTCTTTTTTACATTTCAGTAGGTGAGGAAAGGTTAGGTAATGTGCCTAAGGTCATTCAATTATTTCTTGTTGAAGGCAACATTCGAACTCAGTCTCTTGTCTGATATTTAGAGGGCCTTTTTTTTTTCACCACTTTTGTGAGGTTCACTCATTCAGGATGTTAGTCTGCTTTCAAAATAATGAGAAAAGTTGTCATTTGTTTGTATGTGTTTTTTCTGTAGTATTCCTCTAATAGGATGAAGCAGAGATTATCAGGGACTGTTGCAAAGTGGAATCAGTCCCACGGAAACAAAAGCCTGCTTCCTCTGGGACAGGTGCACCTGAGCTTATGGAGTGAGAGTGGGAAGGGCTCATCCTGAGGCCTGGCCTGAATGCTTCTGTTGTACCAAGTCCAAGGACACCAGAATAGGCAGCTTCTAAGTTGGCTCCCAGTGAGCCCCAACTCCTGACATTCATGCCCTTAGGTAATCCCCTCCCCTTGAGTGTGACCTAGTGACTTGCTTCTAACCAACAGAACACAGCAAGGGTGATGGGATGTCACTTCTGTGATCATGTTACAAGAAGATTGGCTTCCTCCTACACCCATTGGCTTGCTTTCTTGCTTGCTCACTCTAAGAGAAACAAACTGCCATGCTGTGAGCTGCCCTGTGGAGGCTCACAGAGCAAATAACTGAGGGAGGCCTCTAGTCAACAGTCAGTGAGGAACTGAGCCCTCAGTCCAACCACCCACAAGGAACTGAGTGCTGCCCCCACCCGTGTGAGTGCTCCTGGAAGTGGTCCTCCTGCAGCTGAGCCTTGCGATGCCCGCAGCCTCTGAGAGACCGTGAGCCGGGAGACAGAGCTAAGCCCTCCAGAATTCCTGGCCTACAGAAACTGTGAGATAATAAATGTGTCTCTTAAACTGCTAAATATTGGGGCAATTTTTTATGCAGCGATAGATAACTAACGCAGACACATTTACCTTCATCGCAGAGGGGTTGTTGGAAGGCTACAGGAGAGCATTCCATTTTGCCTCCCCACGTTAGTGTTTTTAGAACCATAAGCTACTGCCTAGTGCAAGGAAATGCTTTGCCACAGGTGTGAATTAATCTTTGGACTGGTTTATTGTTTGACATTTAGCGCTCGTGAGATTCTGATAGTCAACCACCTTCACAGCATCACCATGACCTTGTGTCGTCTGGGTTCTGAGGTGATAAAATGTTTACAGACAAGCATCAGAAGCACCCTGAGATGATGATTTTCAGCCAGCGCTTTCACATTAACAGGTTACCTTCGCCATCAAGCCTGGCCGACCAATTTTTCCACTCACAGTTAAGGGCTGGGGCACATGTAAGTTCTGTGTGAAATCTCACGGATTCCACATGGTTCTGGGCATTTGAGGGCTCACCATCCCCTGCTATTTGAGAGCTACTCACTTACTTAGACCCTTGGAAGCAATGGATCCCAGACTCTTTCCTTCATCGAGTTATGTGAAATGCAGGTTCAGACAGGGATGATGTACTGGGACACAGCCTTGGTGGCCAGGGTTTTCCGTAGCAGTGTCCACATCCAAGGATTGTTTCTGATGTTAGTTCTAAGGTGACATAAGAGCTGCAGCCAGAATTTAATCGTTTGAGAGTTAGGAATTATGTCAGAAGAGAGCTGTCAAAGAGTTTTACTCCTTTGAGTCTGATCTGCTAAACGGACATGAGACATAGTAGGAAGTGCTGGTAGAAATAGCAAAGACTTGGGAGTTAGATGTATCTGAAGGTTCAAATTTAGGGATCATCTTTTATTAGCATGTGACCTGGCACATATCACTTATTCTCTAGAGCCTCAGTTCTACCATCTGTAAAATGGGGATAATAATACCTAACTTGAAGGATTGTTACAATTTGTTTAATAAGGTAAAAACATACAGAATGCCTAATCTATATATACTACTCAAAAAAGAGTAACTCTTAATGTTACCTGTTGAGGTGCTGCTATTTGTTTCCCAAGATAAAGACACAGAACGCAGGTTCTCCAGATGACCCTAGGCCAAAAGGGGGATAAATGCAAGCACTCACAAAGTGCCTGCTCTGGGAGGGGTGGACTGTTATGTTGTTTTCCTTTCATTTATAGGAACTAATTGGGTGTGTGGATGTGGGAGGGACCCACCCCTGGACATTCTGACTCCAAATCTGGTGTGGGGGGTGGTTCCAGCTCCTCAGATGCACAGCTAGGGTGACAGCCACTGCAGAAAGGACAGAAATCGAAGCAACTACCCTTTGGGTGTTCCACGGTAGTTCTGGTTAAGGATAAAAGAGTTGAATTATTTCACGTCAAGAAAAGTACGTACGTGATAATTGTTTTCAATTTATAGTGGTTTTCTTTGATGTAATCGAATGCCCCTCCAGTTACCTGTAATCGCTCGGGAGGAATCCTGTACACAGCTGGCTCCTGTTGGAGACGGTGTGAGGAAAGTAAGAAGGGATTTGTTCAGCATTGGGGGGGCACTGAAGATTTTTAGGCAAGTGATTCATGTAATCACATTTATAGTTTAATGATACTCGAGATAGTGTACAGGATACATTGGAGATAAAGACTGAAAATGGCAGGCCAGTGAGGATGCTATTATAAGGCTCCAGGTTGTAGAACAACAGATAAATTGACATTTAAGGGGAAGACCGATCTTAAGGTTCAACCTTCAAACATATTCAGTGTGTCTCTGTGTGTTTGTGTTTATGTGTTTGCTTATGAGTCTACCTCTTAGTGTATGTTTGGGTTTCTGTGTGTGTGTGTTTGTGTCTCTGTGTGTATTTATGTATGTGTGTGCACAGCATATTTGTGTGTGTGTTTGTGTACCTGAAAGGCTGTTTCTTCTCCGGGAAGCGCTTCACCAGCACAAACCTCAGAGGGTTGCTTTGGGCGGGACTGCCCCGATACCGTGTGTCTGTGAACGGGGTTACACTCAGGGTGGAAAGTTCTTCCCCAAAGGACCCTCCTCCTTTTCAAGAGTGTGGCAGTGTACCTTGATTTCCTTTTCCCATTAGCACTGAAAAGTAATCTTCCCTGGCATTGAAAACCTTTTTATTTTGAAATAATTTAAAACCTAGAGAAAAATTGCAATGCACAAGAACAGAAAGTTGCACAAAGGGCTCCTGTGTTTACTTCATCCAGTTATTAGTATTTTGCCACAATAGTGTTCTCTTTCTTGATCTGCCTAGTCTGTAAGATGATTAGATTCTTCTGAATCATTTGATAGTAGGCTGCAAACATGACTCCCCTTTTACCTCTGAATATTTCAGTGTGGATTTCCTAAGAACAAGGATATTCTTTCATATGGTCACGACACAATAATCAAATTCATAAAATTTAACCTGGTAATATTATAATGTAATACACGTTTCATACTCAACTTTCAGCAATTGTTCCACAATGTCTCTTTTTAATTTTTTCTTTTTTTCTCTGTTTTTTATTGTTGTTTAAGTACAGTTGTCTCCATTTCCCCCTCCCCCTCCCCCTACCCAAGCCATCCCCACCTCCCACCCTCGATCCTACCCTCTTTGGCTTTGTCCATGTCCAATAATGTCTTTTATGGTGATCATTTCCCCTGGTCCAGGATTCAACGCAAGATCATACATTGCACTGAGCTGTCCTGTCTCTTTAGTTCTTTAATCTGGGACAGTCTCTTAGCCTTTGTTTGTCTGCTATGACACTGACATTTTTGAAGTGTACAGACCAATTATTTTGTAGAACATCCCTCAATTTGGATTTTTCTGATGTTTCTTCATAATTAGATTCAGTATGCATTTTGGCAGGAATATAATAGAAGTGCATCATATCAGGAGGTCCTCGATGTCAGATTGTTGGTGATATCAGCATTGATTACTTGCTTAAAGTGGTGTCTCGCAAGTTTTCCCCACTGTTACTATTTTTCCCCTTTGTAATGAATGAGCAATTTTAGGGAGATATTTCCTTCCATTTCCTGAGCACTTACTAAATACCAGGCCGTGTTAGGTGCGTGTTAGGTGTATGGATGAGAAAACTGGGGCCAGTCTGAGGTCACACCACATGATTGGGACTCCAAAGTCCATGCTTGTTTGCTCACACAGTGTTTCCCAGGGACAGTCACACATCCAGAACTCATGGTGCCCAGACAAGGTGCACTGCCACCCAGGTAAACCTGTGTCATTGGCAGGGAGGAACCAAAGGATGATGCTGTGAAGGGCTGACTTCACAGCTCATAAAGGGAGATGGGGAGAGTTTGAAGGAGCGCAAAACCCTAGCTGTACCACCTACGTAAGAGTGGACTGGGTCGGTGAACAGACTCGGATCTGTGCACAAGTACTTATCAGGTATAATGCACTGTGGTTTACAAGCTGAAGCCGACTCTCTGTACTAATGCCGTGGGGGTGGGCAGATGCCCTGGTCGTCCTCCACAATTAGGGGGACTCAGTAAGTCACTACTCAAGTGACGATGCCGAGGTGGGACTTGCTTACCAGGCCTTGGTATTTTTCTTTAAGAGTGGATCTATGACAGATCAGAGGTTAGAGTAAGGGACATTATCAGGGATAAAGAAGGGCATGATCCATTAAAGTAATAATTGATAAAATGGACTTCATTAAAATTAAAAACTTATGCCCTGTGAACGACACTGGCAAGAGAATGAAAAGACCAGCCAAAGACTGGTAGAAAACACTTGCAAAAGACATGTCTGATAAAGGACTATTATTCAAAATATAGAAGAACTCTTAAAATGCAACAATAAAAAAAAAGAAGAATGTAATTAAAAAGTGGGCCAAAGACCTGAACCTTATCAAAGAAGATATACAGATGACAAATAAGCATATGAAAAGATGTTTCACACAATATGCTATTAGGGAAATGCAAATTAAACCAATAATAAGATACCGCTACAAACCTATCAGAACAACTAAACTCCAGAACATGTCAGCGCCAAACTCAGTGAGGATGCGGAGCAACACGAACCCTCCTTCATTGCTGGTAGAAATGCAAATTGGTGCAGCCACTTTGGAAGACGGTTCGGCAGTTCCTTACCAAACCAAACATACTCTTACCATATGACATAGCAATCTGCTCCTTGTCATTTACC
>PVKM010046075.1:0-11839 GCA_004027735.1 Carollia perspicillata
CATCGCCCCACATTAGGCAACAAAGTCAATGTGGCAAAGTGGAGAAAGCTGACATCTCGACAGAGAGCCTAACGGTAATACCCAGCTCTTATGCTCATTGCCATGTGCAATTGCAGTAGTCTTCTCAACTCTTATCTCCTTTGGTTTCCTTGTTTGTAAAGCCCTTCGTGTTCCCACCAGTTACTACGAGAATTCTATGGAATAAGAAGTATGGCATTGACATCTGAACAAGCCTGCTTCATAGGATACAGTCAGAATGCAGTTTTATTTTGTTTTCCACTAACCCATTCGACCAATCAGAGAGGGCTGGTTGTTCCATCACTGGATGAAACTGGACCGGCCTCATCGATGTGCACTTTAAGACAAAAATACACGGTCAGTTCAATCACTCAAGGTGTCTAGTCTGAGTAATAATCAGAGCTTCGAGCTCCATCCAAAAATAAAAACTCTATCACCACATCGAAGGCCTTGTGTTGGGAAGTCCCCAGGAGCAGCTCTGGTTTGATGATTTCCCAGGAGGACTCACAGGACTCACATACAGTTATACTCTGGCTCTGGTGTGTTATGCCAAAAGGATACAAAGCAAAATCAGCCAAGCAAAAAGGAACATGGAGCAAAGTCTGGGGGAAATTAGATGCACGCTTGCGTAGTTCTCTCCCAATAGAGTCACACAGGATGCACTTAATTCATTCCCTTGGCAGTGAGTTGGGGTAACATGTGTGAAAGGTTGCCAACCAAGGAAGCTCATCAGAGACACAGCACCAGGAGCTTTACTGAGAATTTATCACATAGGCACATATTAAAATTTTACACTCCCAAAAGGAAGCCAGGAGTTCAGCATAAAATGTATTGTTTCCATAAACAGTTTAAGCCCAGTGAGCTACTCTGATAAATTGGAGGGACGAGACCCTTCCCAAAATCCAAATTCTCAGACACCTTCCAAGTAGACCTTTCTAAGCGTAAGCAGTCAGACTTGTTAGGTTCTTTCTGAAGGCTAGTGGCCTTCACTGGAAAAAGTAGTGTCTAGGGTGTCCTCAGATTTCTTTCTTCCTTATTTCTTTCTTCCAGGATTGAGGACAGGGAGGAGAGGCAAGGGGAAGAGGACATTTCTTACTTAACTTGTGCCATTTCAACTTCGCCCCCCACATCTGGGTCTGCCTGGTATTCCAACGGTAACACCATGTCTTATCGGCGTCTCTATGGGCTCTCCAGTGTTTTCTCTGGAAAACACTCAGCAGGAGTTCCTGGGAGGCACTGATACATTTTCCTTGGCTGGAAGCGGTCAGCCCTGGGTTCTTCCACAGACACTCCCCTTGGACTCCCCGTGGAGCCCTGGCCTGCCTCTGAGTGGCCCTCCTGGGCAGGATTTAAGGGAGCTGCATGTGGCTGGTCTCTGGCTCAGGAAAACGCTTGTGCATTCTTACTCCAGAGAAGCTCTGTGGGTGTAGCTGACTGAGGCGGTCACCTCTCCTTGGCTACCGTTACTCAGACAGCCACCCAGCCCCAGCCTGCAAGTCGGACACCAGCCATGCTGTTACTGCAGCTGCAGGAACTAAACAGCAAGCCTTCTGAGTGCTCCTGCTGAAGCACCTCTTCTCATTTGATATAAAAATCAGATAATCCTTTCTGGATTTCTCCAGACATTACTTTCGTAACCACTCCAGAGGTTTCTGTCTCCTGAGTCACTTTGATATCTAAAATCCAGGTGCAAATTCAGGTTCTAAGGGGCCTGAAGTTCATGTAATTTGGGGTAGGCAGAAATGTGCCTTCTTTTAAAAAAACCCTATAGAACTAAATATAAATACAAAACTGGGTACTATGTGAGTATTTATGTTGAATGAAGCAATAAATCAAACAATATGAAAATTTTAGAAAGCTGGAGAATACTGTAAACATAAGACTCATAAAAATGATATTATCAATTAACTACCTGACACTCCTCTATGGTACCTTTTCCTATATTGTCTGCTATGTGCTTCCCTGTAGACTCTTTGAACACCTCTGTATGAGATAACAAGTTTATAATATTTTTAATAGTGTAAAAAGCAACTTTTTTCTCTGGCATAATGGTTTGGAATTTATTTTTGTTATTGATAGGTAAGATAATTTTTTTTTTCATTTTTTAAAGATTTTATTTATTTATATTTAGAGAGAGGGGAAGGGAGGGAGAAAGAGGGAGTGGAACATCAATGTGTGGTTGCCTCTCACGTGCCCTCTACTGGGAACCTGGCCTGCACCCCAGGCATGTGCCCTGACTGGGAATCGAACCAGTGACCCTTTGGTTCTCAGCCCACGCTCAATCCACTGAGCTGTATCAGCCAGGGCAGGTGAGATAATTTTCTTTCAATGTCACAATACATCACTGGTCAAGTCATATACATTTTTTGGGTTTTTGTCAGAATTGGGAAAGTTTCTATCAAGTTTCCTTCAGACATGAATTAAAAGATTTGGAAGAAATGTCTGCAGACTGGCATCCAGTTCCACCATTTCCAGCTTCTTTCTTTGCTCCATCCCACGTGCTTCCCTGCTGGGATCTGCCATCCTGGCCTGTGCCTCGTGTCATGAGGCTGGGGGAGTCAGCATAAGCCATGCAGACACCATGCCCGCACTGGAACTGCCAGCAAGAATGTCAACTCTGACACAAATAGGACCTTGAGCCGCATGATTATACTCCGCCCCCGACTGAACGGATGCCCAAGTCAACTTCCCAGTATTTTAGTGGTTCTCAATGGATGGAGGTTCACTTTTCCCTTTCCGGGGACTTTGTCACAGCTGTGAAGGAGGAGGGAGTTGCAAGGGGTTAGGAGTTGCTACTGGCATCTCGTGGGTAGAGGCCAGGGGTGCTGCAAGCATCCTTCAACATAAGGAGAGCCCCTACTGCAAAGAATTATGCAGTTCAAAGTGTCAAGAGGACTGAGTCTGAGAAGCCTTACTAGCCAGCTCTTGCTAGCTGCATCTCCAAAGTCTGCCCCTAGTCATTATAACACCACTGGACACTGGGGGTAGTGTGACAAAGAGAGAACCCAAAGTGCATGTAGACTGGGATCCTAAAGCATTGCTGCTAAAATATCCTACTTGTGCAAACTCTGCAAAAATGTGTGATTGTCTAATCACATTGCCAGTCTCTCCCAGGGCCATGGAAAGGGCCCTGGAATGGAGGGTCCCAAAGTTTCAGCTTCATCAGCTTTGTCAGCTTCTGGATAAATCTTGTCTCCCCACCTCATCTGAAACAGGCAGCCTGCAGAGCCCCAGGTTAGCACCCTGTTACGTGCTGAACAGGACAACACATCTTTTAAGTGTTTATAACAGTCTCGCACATTATCTCAATTTTGTAACGTGTAAGGCTGGGGGAGGCCACCAACTGGCCATTGGCAGGCTGGGGCGATTCTCACATTCAATGTGAATGAATTGTCAGCCCTTACGAATGATACTTTACACACCACCCAGATCAGATTTCAGGCTTTAACTGAAACCTCCAGCAGCATTAGGCTCTGGCTCCCACCTGCCAACCAGGGAGTTTGCTTTAAGTAGCAGTTGCTTTCACAGCAACCTATGCTCCCTGCCCAGGCCTCTAAGTATTTAAGCCTGCAAGCCTGCCCTGTGACATCAGTTTAATACAAAGGGCTGTGCAACTATTCAACAGGCTATTGATGTTCACCCTTTAAGTTTCTTTTCTAGCCTCTTCTGAATGTTCAGCAAACACTCCCTTATTTATCAAGGATCATTTTTCTTTTCTTGGAGAGTCACAGGTCCACACTCCTACAGAAGCCACGTAACCTCTGCAATTTGTCATGTGCTGGACTTTCTATGGAAATGCACAACGTGCAGAGGGAAAAAAAATAATTGTCCTCTCTAGGGAATGCAGCAGGGCTGACCAGCGGAGAGGTGGCAGGCCTCAGGGCGATCTGCAGGCTTGCCTGGTAAAACCGTTTCTTGAAGAGGCCAGGGTACAGAATGCTGAATTGATTTCAAAGCCCAAAAGGACAATTACATGATGTAAAAATTAATGAGCCAAAGGAAAACAAAGCAAGGAATAATAATGTCAATGCCAAAATTATAATGTGTCTAAATTGATATTAGGATATTTTTCTCATTTGATACAGGAAGATGGCAACCACTGACATTTAGCAAAAAGTGTGAGTGGGCTCCTTTCAAAACCAGGCCTTCTGGTCACATCTACAAATAGTAATTCCCAGCCAAGCATTAGGTGGTGCATTAGATGTCAGGCAACAAAAGAGTAAAAGTGTTGAATTATCTTCTGCCCCTGAATCTAAACTCTGTGCTGTTAGTCTTGTTCTTAAAGACAGGATTCATTATTTTAGTTGGATAAAAATCAAATCCATCTTCCTTATTTTTCACTGAAACCCAGAGTTACTTGGAGGCTTAACCACGATGGTTGATTTTCTGTGTTAACTTGGCTGGGCCATGATACCCAGATAATATGGTTGTTATTATTCTGGATGCTTCTGTGAGGGTGTTTTCAGATGAGATTAACATTCAAATCTGTGAATTTAGAGAAAGCAGAATGCCCTCCTTCGTGTGGGTGGGCCACATTCAATCAGTTGAAGGTCTGATCAAACAAACGGCTGACCATCCCCAAGCAAGAGGGAATTCTATAGCACATGGCCTTTGGATTTAAATTGCATCAGCTCATCCCTGGTTTTCAGTCTGCTGTTCTACCTTGCAGATTTTTTAAAAGAACATTTTTATTGACTGATTTGAGAAAGAAGAAATGAGGGGAAGACATCGATTTCTTGTTCCACCCATTTCTATATTCATTGGTTGGTTCTTGTATACACCCTGACAGGAGATTGAACCCACAACCTTCATGTATCAGAATGATGCTCTAACCAATTTAACTACCCAATCAGGGCCTACCTTGCAGATTTTGAACTTCACAGTTCTCCATAATCACAAGTCAATTCCTCAAAATAGATCTCTTTGCATAGATTACATACATCTTTATCGGTTCTGTTTCTCTGGCGAACCCTGGCTAATATACATTGCCCAAGGAGAAGATTTCAGACTAGGATTCAAGTCCGGGGCCTCCCTATCGAGAATCCTTTCAACACCAAATGGGCTCTGACTACAAGGGCCATTAAAGACCGTTGTGAAGTAGGCAAATAGTCACCCTTTTCAGGGAGGTATCACTTGTGTGCGCTGATCAGCTCCACCAGCATGGCTCTTTTCCAGCTCTTACCCTCGGAGGAAAATGAGAGTGACAAGCAGACTTAGACCATAATCAAAAGACGGGAGCCGAAGCAAGTTCCAGGAAATCAGAGAGCCGAGGCAGGAATTGCTCAAACTAGATGACAGAAGATACCAAGCCCCTACACGGGAATAGAGTGGACAGCAGACAGGAACACTGAGACATACACTGACGAGAGAGACTCAAGAGGAGCGTCACACCCTAGGGAGGCAGGCAGGGTTGTTACAGTACAGAGTCAAGAATTTAAACCAACCCATTAAATGCAGACAATAGGAGGGAGAGTCAACAATCCACCCCACAAATATTTGCCGTGCGCCTGCTGTGTGTCAGGCCCTGTTCTGAGCACTGAGGATGAAATGGTGAGCAAAGGCAACATGATCCGTACCCTCAAGGAATTTGGGGCATGCCCTTAACAATTACATGGAATAGTGACTCTCTACAGAGTAAAGGAGAGGGCGTACCTTGCCACGAGCTTGCTTTATGTCTCCAAGGAAACAGGCGAGAGATGTGTTGGTTGTGTTGTTTTTAAAATGCATATTCCAAATGATTCTATATATTTCTACCGGGAAATGATTTTTAAAATCTATTGTTTTCATAACATAAACTACAGAAAGTAAAGCTTGGGGAGTTCCTCATGCAGAAAGGAGAGTGTGAGAAGTATTTGCCAAGAATATTAGTGAGTATTTGTAGCTTGCTCTTGTAAACTGGCAGGGTTGGGGTGGAAAAGTTTGTTGACGTGCATTCAAGGACCAGCGCGGAGCAGATACGTGCAATTTCACAGGCACACGTCGCTTACACATCCTCCACCTCCCACCTCCCACCTCCCACTCTGTGTGCCAGCACATGTTTCTGCACACACATGCATGCACATGCTGTCTGAACAGGGTGTCTCCCCATTGCTTCCTGCAGAGAGGCATGCTGTCCATGTGGCAGACCCAGTGCAAAGTGCCAGGCTGGTAGCCCTTGCCCTCTTGGAGCTTACTGTCCACCAGAAGAGAAAAGCAGTGAGCAAAGGCTTGCACCAAGAAGACACTTCAAACTGATACCCAGCTAGAAAGGAAAGCTACGCAGTGCTGTGAGTGCACAGAGCGGGGAGACAGCCCAGCCCTGGGTGTCAGGAGGAAGGTGCAATCCAATGCCTTGACCTTTTTAGGTAAGAGACCTCTTTTCAGAGCCATGGAAACATCTTATCATTCTTTTCCTTCCCATAGTTCCGTCTGCATACCAGAATGAAGGCAGCGAGGGGAGGGCAGAGGCCATTTGCCTCCATGTCAGAGTGACTGATAGGAGCACCGCTGTCTTCTGGAAATGTTACCTGAGTATCGCTCAGTCGGTCAGTGTGACTCTCCCACTGTCCTTTAAGATTTTCATAAATCCTGCCTCTGAGAAAATGTGCTGCTGCCACTCACAACCCAGAAGTTATTTGCAGCCTTTTGATTTTCATCAGGTGGCGTGCAGTCATTACTAATTCAATCAAGTAGCTCAGTTTCACTAAGTCACTGGCCCCAGCAGTTTGCAAAACAAAACAAAAACCGAAAGCATGCGTCCTGGGCTTTGTCCATGACCCCAAAGCCAAATTGTTTACTTTTTTCTGATGCTCCTTTATAAGATGTCCTTAGGGGACTGATATGGTTGTTCATTTCTACCCTCCTCCTTTTTGGATTGTTTACTTTTTTCTGATGCTCCTTTATAAGATGTCCTTAGGGGACTGATATGGTTGTTCATTTCTACCCTCCTCCTTTTTGGATAAATAAGAAGACAATTAGGTTCCTCCTACAGCCCCAAAGCGTTTATTTATCAATAAGTCTTTTTGACTGCAAGACTCTTGACTTGTTGACAGGCTAGCAGGGAGGCAGGGATGCAAATACATAAAAATAACCAGGCAAGTGTGAGAACACAGGCAGAGGCTAAGCACCTCAGATAGGAGAAAGTGAGGGATTGTTTCACAGGGAAGATGCTACTTTAACAGCAGCAAAAAGTGGATAGGAGTTCGCCAGACCGGTGGGGGAGAGGAGGGTGGGAGGAGGGTGGGAAGGGCAAGGGGTGGCTGAGCACCTTTCAAAGCACAGAGGTGAGGACCAGCTCAGCCCTTTCATTCTGAGCAGAAAGCCCCTCAATTCAGTGTTCTGCAAGCATCAGGCGTGAGGCGGCAGGCTTGTTGAGCAATGACAGTGGGGGTGGGGACCAGGTAGCTTTCAAAGCCGAGGTAAGAAGTCTGGGTTTTTCCTGGAGGCAAAAGCAATCTCTAAAGAATTTTAAGCAGACATGATGGGTGTAATCGGATTTGTGTTTCAGAAACATCACCCTGGTAACTGTACAATGGGTAAACAGGAATGGAGAGACCCAAAGCCATGAGATTCACTAGAAGGCCACAGCAACGTGGGTGTGGACCGAGAAAGGCTGTGCCTCTGATTTTATTTCCCCCAGAGCCTGTTCCCTCCACCCAGCCTCACCTCAGCTCCGGGAGCATGCTTTTAGCCTGACGTGGTTATGTTTGTTTCAAACTTCTGTCCTGGAACCCAGCACAAACTATGTATTCAGGAATAATTGGAAGATCTCATACATTCTGCCCCCCTCTCCTGGAGGAGTCATCTTTAGTCTCTCAAATTAGCTTCATCCTTTGGATATAGATGAAATATGGTGGCTAGAAGTCCTCAGACCTCATCTCTCATAAATTTGCCCCAAACGAGCAACTGTGTTTTCCCTCCTTTGGAAAGCCAACGCACTCTCAGTAGAGAAATTGGGTTGGCTTGGCTTATGATACACTCCTGAACCCCATCAACCATGGTGCCATCGCCAGAGGCCACCACTCTAACTGTATATGTGTAGTTGGGGGAGACCCCAGGAAAAAATGATCCAGGAGGTGGATGCCTTCTCCAACAGCTGGTTCCACTGATATGGCAAATACAGGTGCCTGCAGAACTTGATTCTCTTGCAAATATTTTTAAGTTTTGTCACTCTAACAGTGGCAACGTTTTCCTCGTGCGAATATCATCTATCAGACACCTCTCCTTACTGCTTATATTGAATTCTATTTCACCTACACAAAGACTTTTCCCCAAATGAAAATTGAAATTGAAAACTGAAAGAAAACTGGTACTTTAAGGGATCTTTTTCTTATCCCCCCACAGGGCCTGGCCTTCATTCATTGTTTGTGGCGAGCACTTGGGTTTTGCTAATTCCAGAGATAGGCATGGTTATACTGAGGGGGATGAGACAAGAAGAGCTTATTCAGGAGAGGAGAGTGCACATGGACCAGCAGTGAAAACTAACACAGAGGAACTCAGCTATGGTCATCAGCCAGATTTCTCGCTGGGGAAAATGCAAGCAAAGGACCAGGCACAGTTTTCAGGCACAGTTTTCCAGTTTGCAGTGAGACATGGACAGCGATTGAAGGGGCCTGGGACTCGGAATTACAGACAATTGCAAGGCAGAAAAATGCTGTAGAAGAAACAAAGGAAGAGTAATTTACTGGCACTCTGCACCAGGATGCTGTGGAAAGCTTTGCCATATGGACGTGAGCTAGCATTCTTCAAGGGCGAGTGTGGGCTTCCCAGGTAATAAGGAGCACAGGTGAACACATCAAAGGTACTGCCTTTACAAAGATATGACACCTGGAGGCATAGGTCATGTGTGCTTGGAAATACTACTGTAATTGCAAAAAAAACATATATATGCATACTTAATCTAACCAAAAGAAAAGGGGAGGAAATAAAGGAGGGGAGGGAGGAAGGGAGGAGAAAGGAAGAGGAGGGATGAGGAGGAGGGGGTGGGAGGAAGAAGAAACAGAGTTTGACTGTGGAGTTTGACTCCTGGGCACGGAGGGGCTGTGCAAGCATGGGGAACACGGCCATTCTCTCTGTCTTTAGTGGACAAGTAAAAACTCCCACCTTGCTTCTCTTACACCATCTCTGCATTTTTACATGTGTCTAGTCTATTTTAGTTTTGCTCCAAAATATTGTTCAACTTATTAATCAGTTGTGTATGATTTAAAAAGACCACCCAATCCCCAGGCCTAGGCCCCTTACTCAATTCAACGTTTTTCATCAAATTTCAAAACTCTCTGGGGAAAACAAATAAAAACCCTGTTTCGTTTTGCAAATTCTCAATGAAGAAATCCAACTGTTTGATGGTTACCCTGTGGTTTGTTGCCCTTAGATTGAGGTGCATTCTTTATTTGTTAGGTGGAGCCCCTGAAAAAGGCCTGCCCTGGTGCCCATTCAGGTAGAAGAGCTACAACCTGGTGGATGAGTTTAAAATATATACATATGTTTGGTAAATGGTGAAAAGGGTGGAGAAGCACAGAGAACTACTTTACCTGTTCTGTCGTGGAACTAAGAGGAATCAAACTACAACCAGCACCTGCACCAGCATCTACAAGACAGCAGTGGGACCAGTTCTTCATCCAAGCAGCAGTGCGACTATGCACAGTCAAGGCAAACACAAGAAGATAAAAGAAGATACCAGAATCCAACAGGAGTGAGACCCAAGCTGGAGGTGTACGGACCTCTGAATTCAGCCGGGTTGCCAATGACCATGTCTCCCAAGGGTATTTATGTTGGCCGATATCTTTCTCATCTAGGGCTGCATTAAGTGAGCTGGTAGCACAGGAGTCAATTATCACTTCACAGTGCATTTCTGACTCAGGTGGAAATTCATGATCACAGCCTATGTGACATCATTGATCATTCCAACACGTTATGGTGCTCTTCCAAATGACCACGGCCAGGTTCAATTCTGATCTCATGACACACGAAAGTATCCTCCCTTTCCATGATATGTGTGAGCTGATGTTTTACGGAGAAATAGCCAAGAGGGTAAGTTTTCTTTTTAAAAGGTGTAGAGGCAAAACCAGAAATTTGATGTGAGAAAGACAAAGTGGTCTGAAGAGTGTGTTCTTTTGGGAATGAGAAAGCCCTTGGGAATCGGCTCCCTAGAAGCTGCGAAGCTCCAGCCCCTGTCTACCTCAGATTCCCCAGCACAGCTCCAAGCTGGCAGGCAGAAGAGCAGGCCAGAAAATAATGCCCTTAGCTCCTGAACCTGTAGGGGTTCCTCTCACCTTTGTTGGGAGCTGGATCTAACGTAAGGCTTTACTTTGCTTTTTATTTATTTATTAATTTGGGGGCTAAAGGTTTTGTTTTTTGTTTTTTGTTCTTTTAAGGCAGAGGTGAGAAGAGAAGCGCGAAAGAAAAGTAAGTCTCTCTTCAGTAGTGTTTCTGATGCAGGTCTGTTAGACTGGGGGTTGTTAGCAAAACACCAACATTGAACAAAGTTAAATGCAATCAATTTCTACCCATGCAAGAGTTAGAACCACCTTTCTCTAGCCAATTGCTTTAATTTAGGGTTTATTTTTAAGTTACTTTGGCCATATGTAGTCATGGCCAATTCTTAGATTAGAGAAGACAGGCCTATGCCCTTCTACCTAAGGGCGGGAGGAAGTCACAAGGGAGAGACCCATCATCACCATGGAAAGCATGATCATCATCACTTTAGTCACCAACATCATCCCCATTGTCATTGCTACTGAGCTCCAAGCTCTGGGGCAAGCTTCACACGTGCATCACCACCTAAGAGACACACCCACTCTCTGAGGTAGGAGTGTAACAGCTCCTGTCCTGCTGATGCGAGGACTGAGGCTCCTAGACATTATGCAAATTACCTAAAGTCACTCAGATGTTAAGTAGAGGGGGTGGGCTAACACCCAAGTCTTTCTGATTCCAAACTTGCTGTTCACACCACACCGGAGGATGTTTCCCATAATCTAAGGGTCTGAACCCTGGGGCTGTCCAACTTCTGAATGGAAAATCGAGTCACAGAGAGAGTATAGGACTCCAAGACTGATGTGTGTCACAGCCCAGTTCATCGACATGTAACTGCTTGGCCTTGGCAAGGCTACTTTCCACCTGGGCCCCAGTTTCCCATACCTGTACCATGAAGTGGGTGGACAGGTTTATCTGAGAGCTCCCGTCCAGTCCTGACATTCTGTGAGGTGGTAGTTTTAGGGATTACCCACCCAGGCTGGTTCCTGCCAAACACAAGAGTAAGTCGTCTCAGTTTCTCTATCTGTAGGTGAAGAGATTGGAATGCTAGGGCTCTATTAAAAGAGGTAAAAAAAAATTCTGTCTGGTTAGGTTAATGACTAAACCTTGTGCTTAAGCTTCTCCTAAGTCCAGCAAGAACTGCTGCTCCCACACACTCAGCCCCCTGAGGCTCTGCAGAGTGCCAAGGCCCGAGGCTGCAGAAGGGTTGCATCGCTTACTTTTATAATCACATTCTTTGCCTCGTGAAAAGATCTGCTAAATGAAGACTTTAAATAGCAATCTCTTTTAGAACATTTAATTTAATTTTCTTCTTTAGAAATACATTTACCATACCGAGCAAAGCCCACCTTTATCTCCAACCAGAATTATGAATAGTTATCAGTCTAATGGAAGCAGGAACATTTTATACTTAAAGAGGAAAAGATACCAATTTACTGACTGAAAACATACTCATTGGCGGCACATTTACTGAGGCACTGAATGCTGGGCTAGGTCCTGAGAAAATAAGTGAGAACAAAATTAGTGTGGCCATTTTCCACACAGAATCTTTAAGTCCAGTGAGTTAGGAGGTAACTTTTAAATAACAGCT
>PVKM010046076.1:0-11800 GCA_004027735.1 Carollia perspicillata
AGCTGAACACAGGTCTTCTGAGGCCAAGGCCAGTGTTTGGCTCTTTCATGCTTCAAGGTCTACTTACCCGTTACCTTCTATTTTAATACAGTTTTTATTAGTATATTCCATTCCAGCTAGACAACAAGACTTTCAGTCTGGCTTGTATCTTAATCTTTTCATCATCCTTTACAATGCCTAGCCCCGTAGACCCCGGCACACTCTAGTTAAATTGAATTAGCCTCTCGAGAGCTTTGGACAGCCTCCTCTCTCCACAGCCCATGGCAGGCAGTGCCTTGGCCATGGTCATTGCTGTTTGTTGGAGATATTGATCGCTTCTGTAATGTATTCTGACCTTGGAGCTGCTGGGTGCAGAGAGACCAGAGTGCGGCCATTATTCAAATGAGGACGTCATCGCTGCATCTCTGTCTCCCTTCACAAGACTGCAGTGTGGCCAGTCAGCTACATCCTCCTTTCACAGGCCAGAGCTGCGCAGAGCGGACAGGCGGCCACCACAGTGGGGAGCGAGAGCAGGCAGCCAGCAGGCCACCCCGGCATCCCAGGGGCGGGGCTGTCAGCACCCTGCCGCCACAGCGGGCCTTCCTCCAGGCACACAGACAAGCCTGGCTGGCCCCGCTTCCACCTGAATGACAAATAACTTGAGTGCAAATCTGGATCCTGCCACTGATGAGCGGGGTGACCCTGTCCACTCCCTTAGCGTCTCTGGGCCCCAAAATCCTCATCTGTAAAACGGTTGTGAGAATGTTGACAAGCCCACGTGTCACCTGCCCTGAAACCGGTAATCCCCCTTTCTCCTGAACTCCTACAAGTGTGTCCGATGTCTTTGTTTTTCCTATAATGAAAAACCTCCCCCACCCCCCAGTTTTGTCTCTCGAATAAATTCAGAGTTCCATTCGAAACAGCCAGGTTTCTTTTTTCTTTTTACTATTGTTATTATTTTTAAAGCCTCACCTAAGGACATTTTTTTCATTGCTTTTAGAGAGAGAGAAACATCGATGCGATAGAGAAGCATCATTGGTTTCCTCCCATAGGCACCAGGACCAGGGATCCTACCTGAAACCTGTGCACGTGCCCTGACCGGGAATCGAACCCACAACCTTTCAGTTAGGAGTTGATGTTCCAACCAACTGAGCCACACTGGCCAGGGTTAGCCAGTCTTCTTAAAATGAATTGAGTAGGTTTTCTCTTATGATTGGATCCCCAGAATCAAGGGTGGGATGTGCCCAGGCTCACAGACACAGCCCTCAGTGCACAGACTGAGAGCGGACGCTCCTGGTTCCCGAGCCCCCTCCAGCGGCCAGTGTGGCTAAGAAGCTTCTGCCCCACTACCAGAACACTAATTGTTTTCCGTCCACGCAGTAAGATCTGACTCGACAGGCAGGACCCTCTCCTCACTTCTCACTAAGCATCTGCTGCTGTCACCGACTGAAATTCTGCCACCGGAAGTCATGCTTTGGGCGTCAGGGCCAGTTTTCCTTGAGAGTCAGGGCCACAGACTTTTCCTCGAGAGTCTGAATGCAAACCACAGAGCCCTGGGAACAGAGTCATAGCTCCAGAGCTTTGAGGCAGCACCTGGATGGAGCTGGGCTGGGAGTTCTGTTTTCTGCGGGGGAAGAGGGTGACACAGGAAGAGGAAAGAAAGGAAGGTCTTCTGAGCGGGATGAGCATGGGGCCGCTGGCCTATTTTATAGTTCTGCCCAAAGTAAGCCTACAAGGTAGTGTGGGCCCCACTGAGGCCACGAGTGAATGACAGAGCAAGAGTGACGGTGTGTGTCCACAGTGGATTTGGAAGGAACAGAACTTTTCATGCCAGTGACTTCTGGACCTCTTTATGGTGTTAGGAGTCAGTAGTCAGAGAGTCAGACTTTTCTAGATAGTTCTGACTTCATATTTTCCATTATTCCACAAACCCTGGCTTTTTTATTTGGAAAATATCAAAAGACAGGAGGTGCTGGCTGGGTGGCTCCATTGGTTGAAGTGTTATCCTGATACCAAAAGGTCGGGGTTCGATCCCTGGTCAGGGCACATACCTAGGGTGCAGGTTCAATCTCCAGGTCACAAGCAATTGATGTTTCTCTCTCTCTCTCCCTCTCTCTCTCTCTCTCTCTCTCTCTCTCTCTCTCTCTCTCTCTCTCTCTCCCCTCCTTTCTCTCTCTCTAAAATCAGTAAACATATCCTCGGGTGAGGATTTTTTTAAAAAGAGAGAGAGAAAGGGAAATCGATAAATTTTCTGCATTCGGGGACCTTGTCAGCCTTGTTCATCTCTACTCCGCCACACCTACGTGTGCCCAGAACGTGACAGGCACCCAGTCAGGTGTTTTGTTTTTCCTGCACTGAACCATTAAAATGAACTTCTCTAGAAAAGAGCAAGATCACTTTAGCCAGCAGAGGCCATTCCCAGGAAGCATCGCCCCTTCGATGGGCAGTATTCTCCTCCAGAGATACAAGCTGTGTCCCCAAAAGGGTTATGGGATGGAAAGCCCTCAGGCCCAGAGGAGCAGACGTTCCCTTTGCAGCCAGCCTCCCAGCCCGTCTGCACCCCAGCCCGTCTGCACCCCAGCCCCGCACGGCGGGCTGCAGTTGGCAGGACAGAGCTGCCTGAACGGTGTGGGGCTGGCTGGCCGGCCGGCCGGCCGCCTGGGGCTGCCCTCTAAATCATCTCAGCCAATCAAGCACTTAATGTTCTCTGTTCCCCAAGAACGTTGCACGTCGGTGCTGCCCATGTATCTTTCAAGTTTTATCTCCAACATCTTATAAATCACCCATTAAATACCTCCCAACTAATGCACTCGGCTGTTGTTCCCAGCCAGGCTGGAAAGTGCACAAATCAGTTTTACAGCACATCCGTCCTGCCCAGTGGGCTCTGACAAAGAGAGGGAGGAGCCAGAGAGGGGAAAGGCAGCTCCTGGCAGCCCCTGCACAGCTGCTGCTGTGGCCTAGGGGCCAGCGATGGAGGTGACAAAGCAAGGCGTTGGCACCAACACCCAGTCTCCGGGATTCCTTCTTAAAGCCCATGCCAGGGACGCTGGGCCTGCAGCGTGGTGGCCTGTGGAACGGCGCACAGCCACACACACACGACATTGTGCTGACCAAGCTGAGAGGGAAGCTCTTGGCTGAACGACAGAGCACTGCCGTGCGGATGGCGGAGGGTTCAAACTCTCATTGCACCTCCGGTGAGTCGCCTTCCTACCTCTCGGTTTCTGCATCACCAAAGTGGAAATCATCTATGATCTCATTAGAAATTTATGATATTTTTAATAATCCTCACCTGTGGATATGTTTATTGATTTGAGAGACAAGGAGAGAGAGAAACATTGACTTGAGAGACAAACATCAATCCGTTGCCTCCTGTACACATCCTGACCTGGAATTGAACCTACAACCTAGGCGTGTGCCCTGACCTGGGATTGAACCCATGACCTTTGGTGTAAGTGTTCTGAGCCACCTAACCAGGGCAGAATTTAAAATTTTTAATAGAATGATGTATATAGAAGTACAGTTTCCATAACAAAGTAGGTACTCAGTGAATGAAATGAAGTGCTAGTCTTTTTTTTCATTTTTAATTTTTAATTTTAATTTAATTTTACCCTCACTCAGGGACATGTTTATTGATTTTAAGAGGGAGGGGAAGGGAGGAAGAGAGAGAGGTAGAGAAACACTGGCATGAGAAAGAAACACTGATCAGTTTACCTGCCCTGACTGGGGACCCAACCCATAACTTAGCCATGCGCCCTGACCAGGAATCAAACCCACACCTTTCAGTTTACAGGACGATGCTCCAACCACCTGAGCCACACTGGCCAGGGCTCCAGTCTTGATATAAGCTACAGGCAAGCTAGAATGCCATCCCAACCATGTGGACATGCTGTTTGGTCT
Organism: Carollia perspicillata; assembly: GCA_004027735.1. Lineage (NCBI taxonomy): Eukaryota > Metazoa > Chordata > Mammalia > Chiroptera > Phyllostomidae > Carollia > Carollia perspicillata. The sequence continues at coordinate 3,877 of PVKM010046076.1, forward strand.
TTAGTCACACCAGACCCTGGATGGCTTCACTCCTCATGTCTAATGAGATCACGTGACTTTAAGCAAGTCATAAATATGTTAGCTGATCTGTGGGTGAATCATCATAAAACTTTGGCTTCGATTCAGGGTCAGGACCAAATAATCCCTTCTAATGGGGGCAGGATACATCCAGACCTTGGAAGAAAAGAGGATAAGCCTTAGGGAGAGCAGCAAAATACTGAGCTCCAGCCCAAAGACCTGGGTTCGAGCCCCGCTCCTGGGGAAGTCTCACCACCTTTCTGAGCCTGCGTTTCAACAACTGTAAAAGGAGAACATTCAACTATATCGCTGGTTTAAAGGAGATATTTCGTCCCAGAATTCTTGTTCCCAGACACGGTTTTGTGGAAGGCCGATATATAAAATACTAAAAGTGAAGTTGCTCTTGTTAATACCACTTGGGGATCTGGGCCCCACGAGCTGTTTCTTTCCCTGCCTCTTCCCAAAGCCACTTGGATGAACTCCTGACCCCCTTGGAGGCCGATTTGCAAGCAACTGGTCCAGGAAGAACCTAACTTCTCATCACTGTGGGGCTTGTTCAGTGCACCTCACTGTGTCTGTGCCATAAAAGACTACTCCACGGTTAACCAGACAGGCAGTCATGAATGGAGCAACATGGAAAAGTATGTTATCTGGTGAGAAAAGCAAGGTGCAGAGCCACACCTGCGCAGTAGGACCCCACTGAAGACCGTGGACCACACACACTTCCTGAAAGAGCCCCGAAGAACACACACCACAATTCCAGCCGCAATCCCCTCTGTGGATGTGGGGAGTGCTAGTGAGGTCATGTTTTCACTTGGGCTCTAGTCTTTGAGGTCCTCTTCTTACCACACACACACACACACACACACATGTTCATATGTTGTATGATCAAAAACAACAACAGAAACAGAGCATCACAGCCTTTTCTAGTTTTATGAGTCATCTGGCCGAAGCAAACCGTCAAGTTCATTTTCCTTTTCATGTCACCTCTGCAATAAGACACTGTTCTGGAAAGTCACTGCCTGCACGGAAGGCACCCAGCTGTCACAAACTGGAATGGTGAGGAGGCCTTGTCCCGGGCTGAGGGGGCCCGTCACTGGGCTGTGTGATTTAGGACGTGCCAGCCTGTAGTCCACACCCAAGTGTCCTCCACGGGGTGAAACTGTCATTGCCATCCTCAGGCCTTCAAGGAAATGCCCCGCCACCGGAGGTTAAGGAGAGGCTGGCCCGCACAGGCCAGCACACATCCCCGTGTCACAGCACCAAAAGAGAGACAGAAAAACCCCTTCACAAAATCACCTGGGACCTAATCATCAGTCTGGCAGAACACAGGGCACTCGGGGCCATTTTCAAGCTTCTGTTCTATGTGGGATGGTCCATGGTTTTTGAAAGAAGAGGAGGTACATTTGAGGAGAGCTGACCTAGGATACCGAGGGTTTGGACAACCAGTGTGTGTGCACACATATATACATACACATGCATGTACAACCATACACATATACTGTATTAAAGTTTCCCCAGAAGTGAAGCTATAGAGATGAAATTATAAAGACATATGGGACTTCCTGAGAAGTCACCGATTCAAAAGCAAGAGAGCATTCACAATGGGAAGAGGTGAGGCGCGTCGGCACACATCCACGAGGGGCCGAAAGTGGGAAGAGTCCCTCGCATTAGTCTCAAGTACCATTTAGTCAGCAGCGATCATGCCACACGCCCTGTTCTGATTACCGTCGCATGTGGTCTGAGCCTCAGTTTCTTCATCTCGAAATTCAACAAAAAGCCGGGGCAGAAATACTTCATGTTTATGCCCAGAGGAGGGGAAACCTGTCAAAATGAGGCTCAGAGATGTTCAACCTGGGGTCAAAGATGTTGCACCCAGAGAGAAAAAGCAAAGCCCCCTTGTGTCCCAATATGTCAGTCAAGGTTAAGTTTGGCAGCAATGGGAGAGCTGGTGCGTGGTGTTAAGAATGGGATAGAGATGTACGTCTGTCCCCAGGACAAGCACTGTGAGGAGGTGGTGTGGTCTCACACCGGTGTTCTGTGGCGGTCAGGGACTGGGTTCCTTCCAGGGTTCCGCCCACCACCCTAGCCGGCCTCACCGTGGCAGCCCCGGCGTGCCGTCTGAGCACCACGTTCCCAGCAGCAGGATGGAGAGAAAAAGGAAGGAGCCCTTCCAGAGTCCCACAGGGCACCTCAATTTCCACCTCTTTGGCTAGAAAACAGAACTTCCTGGAAACTGAGGACAATATTCTTTGTACTCCTTAGCTGTTTCCTCCTAGAAATGTGTCCAGCTAAAAACCAGGGTCCTGTTATCGGGGGTGGAAACAGCAGACTCAGGCACACCCGGTGACCAGGAGCAGATAGGAAGAGCTCTAGCCTGGGACCAAGGAGATGCTCAGAAACTGTGCATTGGTGTGAACTGAAATAATTGTTGCTAAGAGAATTAGAGGGGTAAGGTCAATGATCCCCAAAAGGGTGACATCTAGGGGCGGCGAAATCAAAGGCCAGAATTCTGGGGCACTAAAAGGTCACCCGCTCAGAGGTGAAACCAAAGGCAAACTCTCCCCTGGAAGTCTGCGCCTGGAATTCTGCCATCACAAAGCAGCCTCAAGCCTCACCATGAGATGGGGGTCTCCTCTCCTATCAGAGGTGGTGTCTTTCATGATCTTTGCTGGGATTCCCGTCTTCTTGGAAAACGCCCATTACAAGACACCTGTCTCTATTTTCTTGGCTCTTTGTGTGGAGTATGAACAGAGCCTCATCTTGGATTCTGCAGGACCCTGAAGGCTCCCCAGTCACCAACGGTACCCCACTTCGCACCTCCTCGGTCCATCTCTGGGCTCGAGGCACCGTGAGGAATGTCATCTGGTTGTACTGACTATTGTGTCCCCAGCATGTCACACAGTGCCAGGCACCCAGTAAATAATTTTGGGTGAATGCATGAGTCTGTTCTTCCAGTTACCAGCACGTCGATCCTGCAAAATTTGTTATATAACTCCACTCAGGGGTGTCTGAGTGGCTCCCTAACGCCTCACACCCTCCTCTTTCTCCCCACCCCTCTCTCACGCCCTGCCCTCCCAGCAGGCCAGTGTCCTCCCTGCACCCCCTCGCACATGCTGAGCAGGGCCTAGTCTTCCTTCCGAACTCCTTATCTCCTTTCCCACAAAGGCCTGCCTTCCCCGCCCGCTGAGGCTGGCAAAAGACAATTTTGCACACTTTTCCATCCCTAAATCCAGCCAATGATAACTTCCCCTCACTTTAGATTAAGACTGAATGTTTCTCATTGCATTCCTTTGTACAGGTTGCATTAAAGCTTCTTCACATGTAATATTCCATTAGATCGTTTCCAAATCCTAGCTCTGTTCCACAAAAGAGGCTCCGAGAAGGTAGGCAGCTAGCTGTAGGTCGCACATTCAGAGTGCCAGAGCTGGTACCCTAGCCTTGGTGATTCAGTGCCAGGAGACTGTCTCTCTCCAGGGCCCCCCGGTTTTTTCTGTCGCTCACCTCCCAGGACTTTGCTCCACAGCAGGCCTGTCTCGGCCTGTGGCCCACCGCCAGAGAACATCCCCCCCTCATCTCCCATGCATAAACGTGCACACACATCCTTGCTTCCTTCTCCTAATGGTCTCTTTCTGCCTTCTCATCGTCACCCACAGTGAATAACGCTGTGGGATACACTGGAGCAGTCTCGTACGGCCCGTCAGGTTATGAAACCCCAGTGATGGCCGCAGAGGCGAGAGCTGGCCGTGATCTTCCTTACAAAACATAGCTGGTCACAATGGGATGCTGTCCCAAGCCACATGCAGCAGGAATGGAACCAGGACACCAAGTTCAGTCCTCAGCCTGCCCTCCAGTGGGCACATGGCCTTTGGAAAGTAGCCTCTTCCCCCGGGGCCTCAGTTTCTCATCCTGCAGGTCAGAACATTAAAGATCATTGCATTCAAGACCTCTCAGACCTCCTTGCAGTTAAAAGTGCCCTCTGTTGTTGAATTCTGCTTCTGGGGACACGGCCAGGTCCAACCCAGTGTTCTGCTCAGCACCTCCTCCACTCCAGCCCCGAAAATCCAACAACTTGAGTATGTCCTTACTTCCCAGCTCCACCAACCTACTCCACACAGTGCTGCTCTGGGCAGCCCCTGTGAGATGCCAGAAGCCCCCCAGGCTCACACCCAGAGGGGCTGGCGCAGCCTCAGGGCCATACTGTCTGCGAGTGCTGCCCCCTCCTGGACAGCCTGTCTGCAAGCAGGCAGCTGCGGGGCGTGCACGGACTGAGCTCCTTGAGCTCCCTGGGACCGGCAATACATCAAGGCAAGTGCACTTGTTTGTTATTTACACTGTCGTCCCCAGGACCTCATCTGTTACCCTGAACCCTCTTTCTGATGTAATTGAGATTTTTTAAAGTTAGATGCATGAGAGGCCCATGTCTAATCACTCACACTGCGTTCCCAAGCTATAGGCTCCCAGCCAAGGTTCCGTGAAGGTAATAAATACCAGACGCAAAAACTAGCCCGTCAGCCTCTTGGACTAGTGTTCTGGGAGCAGGCGCAGCCTGCAGCTTGGACCCGGCAGGGTGTTCTGCTGCCTCGGCTAGTTAATCCTGCGGGTCAGCCCCTGGAAATTCACAGACAGAGAAGCAATAGGCAGTAGCTCCATCCAATCCACAGCTGTCTCCAGCTCTGCTCTGATTAAATCTGTAATCACCTGCTCACCTGGGAGGCCCCGACCCGCACACTTAAAAAGTATGGCTAGTGCAAGATGACAGTCATCGAAATATTAATGTAGTGTTAGAGCTAGAAGGAATGGTGGAGGCCACCGGAGTGCACAGAATGCAGATGAAAATCCCCCAAGAGTAACTCCCCAAGTCCAGCCAGCCAGTGAGCGGCTGAGCCCCAGCAAGCACTGGCGTTGCCTGATGTACGGCCCAGGGCCCTTCCCTGTTGCTCGGCCATAACTTACTTCCAGCACAGGCAGGGAGAGCAGGGGCAGCAGAAGAGCACGGCAGCCGGTGAGAACCTGGACTCCAATCCTACCACCTCCCACGGTGCTGTGGAGCTCCATGTCCACACATGCAAAACGGATGTGATGTGATCATGCCCAGAAGGCCGTTGGGGTACTAAATAAAATAACGAGTATAAGGCACTTACTAGCAAAGCCCCTTACAGAGTAAAGGTTGAATATATACATTAGCTTTGATTCTCTATTTATATACGGATAATCCTGCCCATCTATTTAGCAAAAGATAACAAGCCAGTGCCTCAAAAACAGTCATCACTTAGGGGAAAAAAAGGAGGGCTCACACTATTTTGTGAGTAAATAGGATAGAGGCTACCAGGATCCTCATGGAGCAGTTCCCCAAGGAGATCACAGCCCCTCCCAGGTAACATTCAGCCCACCCTCACGTGCCAGTACTAGTTCAATGCCCAGGAACTCATCCAATTCAGGAACAGGCACTTACTCATCAAAGAATCGCATAGCTCTTATGACATGCCAGGCACTATTCTAAATGTTTTACGATTAATTCAATTAACCAACCTAACTCCACTCAACGGGAAAACTGAAGTGGTAAGGAGAGCATGTCCATGAACCCCACTGCACATCCACACATTCGCCTGAATGTACGCCCCCCACCTTCTTTCCTGTCACTGAGGGCGAGCCGCCTGTGCTCCTAGCTGAGGCCATTCCTCCCCTTCAGAGCTAAATCCGTCCCCCCTCCCCCCCCAACACCACTGCTGCACAACCGTCCACTTCTCTTCTCCACTGTCCTCGGTCAGACTAGATCATTCAAAACAGCATAAAAACATGCTGGTCTCTTCTCCCATTGAAAGTCAAGGAACGTGTGTAAAGGACCCATGGACGAAGACAACAGAGAGGGAGAGGGTTGGATATGGGAGGGGGTGGGTAGGGCAGTGGAGAGTAATGGGGGGCAATGGGGACAGCTGTAATTGAACAACAATAAAAAAAAATTAAGACTTAACAAAAGAAAAACAAACAAGCACCAGAAAACCTCTCTTGACCCCACGTACTTCCAACTTTCCCTCCATTTCTCTCTTTGGAGCAGAATTCCCTGAAAGAGTTGCCTCTCCTCTGGGCCTCCGTTTCTCCCCTCAACGCACTCCAGTCAGCCCTCCACTCCCCACGCTCCACCAAGAGCACCGGGACCTCTCACTCCAAGGGTCCGTCTCGGTCTCCATCTCACCGGATGCGTAGCCTGCCTGGCGCGGCAGAGCCCTCCAACTGGAGCAGTTGCTCCCCCTCTCCCGGTTTGCGTCTCCCTCTCTGGCTGCTCCTTTTCAGGCTTGTTTGGGAATTCTCCATCATCACCTCAGCCGCTAAAGGTCGTTGCTCTGAATCAATTTCACGGCTTATCATCGATAAGGTAGTGATTCTAAAGGCATGTTTATCGATGACCTCTCTCTGATCTCCAGATTCATTTTTCTAACTGCCTTCAACATTAACCTTTAAAACGTTCAAAAATTAAACTAGAATGTGTTCTCTCATACCCCATATGTGATCCGTCAGCAGACTCTGCTGGCCCCGGCTTCATCGAAGCACTTCTTTAACAGAGTGAGAGTCACAACACTCACCATGATGTTTATAGCCCCACGAATAAAGCTGTTTGAACTGATAAGTGAACTGAGCAAAGATACCACGTGTAAGATTGATATTCAAAAATGAACTGTTTTCTGTACACCAACAAGAACAACTGAAAAATATTTTTTAAAACACTGTTTGTAGTAGCTTCTAAAATGGTCGTACATATCTATCCACTGAAAACTGCAGACTATGGCTGAGAGAAATTAAAGGTGACTTTAAAATAAATGCAGAGGTGTGCAGTGTTCACAGTTTGGGAGACTCGGTGTGGGTAGGATGGTAATGGTGCCCCGCACTGAGCTATATATTCAGTGAATCCACGGTTGACAGCTGAGAGGTCTTCTGGGTAGAAATTAACAGGTTCCTAAAATAGTAAACAATTTGTGTTCTAGAAAAGAACCTAGAATAGTAAGACAATTTTTAAAAGAGAATAAAGTTGGAAGCCTTCAACTACTGTGTTTCGAGACTTACGATAAAGCAATGGCAACCGAGACAATGTGGTGCAGGTGAGAAATTGACTTCTAGGTGAATGGAACAGGATAGAGGACCCAGAAATAATTACACACTCCGGTAAATTGATTTTCAGCAAAGGTGCCCAGGTCATTCAGTGAGATAATTAGTCTTTTTGACAGATTGTGCTGGAATAGCTACATATCTACAATGCAAAGAAAATAAACTTTAACCCCCAAACTACACCACATGCCAAGATTAACTCAAAATGGATCAGAAATCGAAAGGTAAAAATACAAAACTAACAGAAAAAAGCGACAAAGTAATTCTCAAAATTTGAAAAGTTTCAAGGTTTTCTTAGGATGCAAATATTTCTTAGGACACAAAAAGCATTAACTATAAAAAAAGGATACATTCTACTCCATCAAAATGGAAAGGATGTACTTTGAAAAATCACATTAGAAAAAAGAAAATGTAAGCCACAAACTAGAGAGAAGATATTCCTTCAATACATATATGTGATGAAGGATTTATATGCGGAAAATGGAAAACGTTCAATTCAGTAACAAGACCAAAAACATTTTCTAAACAGGTAAAATTTTGAGCAGATACTTCACAAATGAAGATGTATAAATGGCCCAAAGCACATGAAAAGATGTTCAACATTATTAGTCATTAGATTAATGCAAATGAGATACTACTACACGTCCATTGGCCCGGCTTCGATTTCCAACACTGCCAATGGCAGCGGCGAGGAAAACACCGCCTAAGTTTCCAGCAGTGCTGATGGCGAGGGCTGATGAAGACAGGGAGAAGCAGGACCTTCGCGCGTCGCTGACAGTGTGACCGGCAGAACCACTGCAGA
>PVKM010046077.1:0-11765 GCA_004027735.1 Carollia perspicillata
GCTTCTCTTCTCTCAGCGGCCTGTTCTCATCTCACGGGCACTGACTGTGGAGTAGACCATGTCCCTCTCTGGGCACAGAACCAACCTGCGGCCCCTGTCCATCTGTCACTCAGAACCTCTCGGCATGCATTTTCTGGATTCACTCCTGGATCACCGATTGTCTTTTCTTTATCCCTATTTTCTCTATATTCAAATATTCCCACTATTCCCCCATTTTACAGTTTTCAATTAGTTAATGTCATTCCCTGAGCTGAAGGAACACGAGTTCAAGGCACCACCCCTCCTGCCCACAGGTGGAGAGAGGCCAGCACATCGCGCTGCAGTTGGACAAGAATGCCACCTGTTTTGGGTCCAGATGGGGATCTGCGCCCCTCTTCTCATGGAGGAGTACTGTAAGGGAGACCACCACCACCTGTCAGACCACCTCATCCAGGAGAGGGCAATGGTTAGGGACTGTGCTTTGGAGTATCGCAGAATACCACCCAATTCCTCCACACGTTCGTAAAAATAGAATACTCAGCGCTTTTTAAAAAAATGGAAATAAGAACCTGGAGTTCATTATGAGGAAGAAGTCTTTACTTGGTCCCTTGCATAGGACGGAACAGCCCCCTCCCCTGCAGGACGCTGCCTTTCTGTAAGTGCATGCGCAGGCTGACCCCTGCAGCAGAAGGAGCCTCCAGCAGCCTGGTTCCTCTAGGACTTCTGGGGAGCCCACTTCTCACGATCCCCCCCAGGAGGGGTCTGGCTCGTTCTAATTCCTTTTGGCTCTACACAAGGACAGAGCCTCCTTCTCCATTTGACCTGGCCATTAACTTCAGCCTCTCTCCTTCACTCTGCTCTGGCTCTGCCCTTGACCCACATTTTTTGCTCAGTGTCCCCAGGGTTCTACATGTTGCAATATATACCTGGCCCAGGCCCCCAGGAGAACTCGCCCTCCCCCGGCCGTGGCCACTCCCTTGAGCTAAAGTGCACCACTCATCCTGGCTTTAAACCGAAAAATCTTACCTCCCTGGAAACCCCTCAGTCACAGGCAGACAGGCACGGTTGGTCACTCTACTCCCAGCCTACACTGTAGTTTGGCAAATCCATGGCAGAGGCAGAATCTTATTTATTCCATTCCTTATCTAGTGTACAACTTTTGAAACGACAGCAATTGTGAGCAAACATCATAAAACTACCCATGCATGCGAGGGACGTGGAGGTATTCATAGCGACTGGGAGGCTCCTTCTCCCTCCCTGGCACCCTGCGTGCTTCAGAAATGCCTCCGCTGCCTGTTACCAGAACGCTCAAAACTGACCCGAAGAAAATGAGGTGAAGAAAGAGTGTGCGCTGTCTAAAAATAAACAACAGATTCTAACCACCCCCCAAATGATTTTAGGACGAGCCAGTGTTATCTCCTGTACACATCTCCCCCCCTCCTTGTGTGTAAATGTACAGATCCCTCTCAGAAAACAAAGGAAAACACAAAACTCCGTGCCCAGGGAGGCCCAATGTTACAAACCGGAAGGTGACACAATGTCTAAAACACCATTGCCATAAGCCCCGGTGGCCAGGAAGGAGACTCCGGAAGCATAAGTGGTCAGGACACATGACAGGGCTCACACGTCACAGCTCAGTCACTGGACAACTACGCGTGTCTCAAATCACAATCTCAAAAGTGAGCACCCAAAGAGACTCTTGCTCCCTTCTGGTTTCAGTTGTTGGTTTCTGAGCGACCAACAGGACAACCTAACCACATCATGAGTATGTCTGGTGACGAATATTGCCTCATACTGTTTACCAGAAATAAATGAACACACAGGCATTTCGAAGCTCTGACCCCTCACTTTCTGTAGTTGATACGGTGAAGAAAAGATACACATAGCGTGCCCTGGAATTGAGAGTCGGAGTAAGTGGACGCGGCAAGCGTACCGTCGTGCACCTAAATCTGGACGTCATATAATCATTCTGTCCTGCCTGCCGCATGTCTGGATTGATTCTAGGATTTGGAGAGTCTCCGGCTAAGCTTCTAATTTATTCCCCAAACTGCAACTCTGAAAATGAAAGCCACAGCACCTCCAGCCTCAGCAACATCTGATTTATGGCCAGGTTTGCCTTGCTGTATGTTTCAGGCCCAAGGCAACCCCTGAGCGAGGTAGGCAGGGGGCTTCTCGATTGAAGGGGCAGCAGGGGAGCCAGTAAGTCCCAAAGCAGATGTCCAAAGCTAATCAAGAAGAAATTCCCAGGGAGGAGAGAATCAATGCTTCTCTTCAACATTGACTGTGGCTCTTTAATTAAACAGACCCCTGACTTGACATGATAGTTAATGCAAGAGAGATGAGCTTGGTTACGAACAAGCAAAAGCAAAACTTCAAATAAACTGCGCAAACGATTAACACGGATTACCAGCTGGTGGACACCTCTAGAGATTTCAAGCCTCTAAGATTTTCTAAAATTACTGATTTAAGACAAGTTGGCAAAGCACACTGTGCAATAGTTTCCCGAGTGCAGTTTCACTATCCTAAGGAAACAATTTAAGCAATTCGCATCCCACCAGTTACATGCAGTCAAGACTCAGTCTTCCTTCCAATGGCACATAAAAATGGAAAACAGGATACAAGTTAGAGCTGGAAGACTCCAGCTATCACTGCTTCCAACTCGTTGAGCCATGGAACCCTTCTTTGAAAAGGTAAATCTTCTATGCAGCCTCAGTGTTATCTGGAACAGGTGAAATATTCTATTGATAGAACTTTATGTTGTAAATTCGCTTTTCTGTTCAGTACTATAAAGTCTGTCACTAAGAACAAGAATGTTTTCTGGATGAACGAGACCAGGATTTACAGTGTCTTGCAGACTTACACCAACTTTAGGATCTCATTTCTTTTCACATTTTCTTTGCAACCACTTCTGAGGGTGATGACAGTGATTTCCACAGATAAATCACTGCAAATGGTGATAGACGTTTTCGTAACAGCTTTTCACGCAACCTTAAGATATTCTTCAATTCAATAGAGCAAAAGAAGTTTAATTCCAAAGTCTGCACCAAAACAAGAACAAGTGAGCATTGACAATTTATCGAGAAACTGGGGTCTCCAAAGAGGTTTTGTCTTTTGTTTTGGGGTTTGTTTTTTTTTTTTTTTTTTTTTTTGGTAATTGCGATAGACAGCTGGCTGTGTTCTTAACGAAAATGAGCTCCTTTTCCTTTTCTGCTTGGGTGCACAGCACATCTACCTTTGCCAGCCTTTGTAGCCAGTGTCTGAGATCTGGCCAATGAAAAGCAAACAGACCTGATACGCACGACTCCCAGCCCTGTCACTGCAAACCTGCTACAGGCAACTCTCCAATCCTTTCCTCAATGACTTCCTTTCAGTCCTGACTGAACAGGACTCGGAGGATCCGGAGAGGACAGGCCGCTGGTGGAAAAAGCCTGGCTTCCCAAAGGACCGTTTAGAAAGATAACTTGCAGACCAGGAGTGGCCTTACTAGATTTGGGAGAGCCAGAAATAAACTTTTCCTGTTTTAAGCAACTGAAGTTTGGAACTTGGTTATGGCAGCCAGAATTATTTATCTTCACTTAATATAACTAACGGTTAAGGTAGAAATGGAAACAGTATTTGAATCAAATGTTTGCAGAGCTCCTGAAACATTTATCCAGAAGCCACAATTTGAAAACTAGAGCTTACATCCGAACTTCTAGAAAGAGAGATAGCTTCCTTGGCGTAGGGCAGAGAGAAGCACCTCTCAAAGCTACCAAAAAGCCAGTAGGCTTTTAGTAATGTGAGAGCACGAATACGATCAAGATAATTTCCATTTTTCTGCAGCACTGTGAGAGACTTAAGGTTCTGTTCCCTCCCACTCCGAACCGTTATTGTCCTGCCTCTCCCGCCCTCCATAAATCTCAGGAAATTCACAGGCTGTATCGGCAGTTGTTGGCAGTACAAGGTAGAGCAGAGCCTCTCCTTTCTTTTTGTAGGGGAGGGGTGGTGGTGCACCTTCTCTGCCGTTCCTTTTGTGGTGAATTAGCCACAGTAAGAAGGGAAGGTGTGGGTAGCAGGAAGACTGGCGAAGGCAGGGTCAGAGAGCCAAACTCAACTCCCACGTCCACTACTGTTGTTTTAAAAACCACTTTATGGAGGTATGATGGACATACAAAAGCCATATTGCTCCTTCTTTTCAACAAGAAGGCAGTGGGGCAGTCTCCCCAGCGGATGCAGAGATGCAGATCTGGGTGAAGACCCAGAATGGCAAGACTGTCACCCTTGAGGGTTAGCCGAGGGACACCACTGAGAAGGTCGAAGCTGAAATCCAAGACCAGGAGGGCATCCTGCCTGGTCAGCAGCATCTGATTTTTGCGGGGAAACAGCTGGAGGATGGCCGCGGGCTCTCAGACTACAACATTCGGGAAGAGTTCACTCTGCACTTGGTGCTTGGTCAGAAGGGTGGCGCCATCAAGCCCTCCCTCTGCCCGCGGGCCCAGAAGCACAGCTGTGACAAGATGATCTGCCCCAAGGGCTACACCCGCCTGCACCCCCTGCTCTGTCTACTGCTACGAGAAGAAGTGCAGCCACGCCCACAACCTGCCCCCAGAAGGTTAAGGAAGTACTCCACTGCAACCTTGGCCTCCAGGGTGGCCTTCTGCCTGAACCCCATGGCCCTGGGGCATCAATAAAGTTTCCCTTTCCTTGACTGGAGCAGTAAAAATAAAAAGCTACATATATTTAATTTCTACAACTTGACGAGTTTAGCGATAAAACCCATGAAACCATCACGACAATCTACGCATAAACCTACCCATCACCTTGAGAAAAGATTCCTTCTCTCCTTTTATGTATTGTTTTTGTGGGTGGGTATGTGATAAGAACACTTATTTAACATCTACCCCTTCAGTAAAATGTTGACTATGCACTATGGTGTTGTTCACTATAGTCATTATACTATACAGTCTATCTCTAGGACTCATCTTTTATAACCAACACCTTGTCCCCTTCAACTAATACCTCTCCATTTCTGCCTCTTCTCCTGGAAATTCCCATTTCACTCTCGGCTTCTAGGACTTTGACTATTTTAGATTTTCCACGCAGGGTGAAGCAAAAGTAGGTTTACAAGTGTTTATATGGAAAATAATACAATAATAATTAGTAAATAGTAATGCAAGAATAAAGTCTGTTTCCCATACTCACAACTGTAAACCTATGTTTACCCCACCCCGTGTAAATGGCATCTTGTAGTTGTTTGTCCCTTTGTGATGGGCTTATTTTGTTTAATGTCATGCCCCCCAGGTTCACCCATGTTGTTGTAAGTGGCAGTACTTCCTTCTTTTTTAAGGCTCTATAATATTCCACTGTGTGTATGTACTACCTGTTCTTCAACCATTCGTCCACCAGTAGACTTCTAGATTGCTTTCATGTCTTGGCAGTTGTGACTAATGCTGCAATATACATGCCACGTCCACTTTTCACCAGCTATATGAACGTGGGCAAATCACTAAAACTCATTTACAAAATTAAAAACTAAGACCATTGGGAATATTAAAGAAGACCAAACATGTGAAAGGTATTTACAAAATGTAAAATACTGTCATTATGGGTGATCCTCAAGAACTGAGAACATGTATCATCATCTTACCAAAGAGGTATTGCAATAAAACTTTTAAAGCACAAGATTTTGAAAGGATATAGGTTAGTCCTCTCTTTCTGCTTCAGTAGTTTAATTTCCTCACATATAAGAGCCCTAGCACTTTCTGTAGCTGGTATAGCATCCAACAGTGATAGACAATCAGGCAAGTTCACCAGATAAAATAAAAGACACCAAATTAAACTCAAATTTTGGATTAACATCAAATAATACTTAAGTAAAAGTACGTCCCATTCAATATATACTGGGCACCCTGATTTTTATTTGCTAAATCTGGCAACTGTAGATTTTCAGCAGAAACACCAGGCTTATTCTATTAGTCTTACCCCACTTTCTAAGACGGTGGCATTCGTATTCCAGGCAGCAAAGATGAAGAAGAAAGCGAAATGTATATAAACACTGCCTCTTAAAATAAAGGCTCCCCAAAGCCATCACAGTACAATTCCACTTGTATCTCATGGTTTAGAACTTAGTCACATGACCACATAGCTGCAAGGGAGCACGGAAAATGCAGTCTTTATTCCATGCTCACCTAACAGCTCTCCTACTGTAAAAGTAGGGAAGAACCTAATACTTCAGAACAACTCTGAGACTCTAAAATATGTTATCAAAAGTTCCATTTTATAAACATTGGTGTACTTCTTTGAAACAAAGTTCCTTTATCATCACACTTATTTTTAAGATTAAAACTAGAATAACAGATATAGACTTGCTTTATTACCAGATAAACATTTAATTCTTTCCTGGGCAGGGGGTACAGATAATACCAATAAAGCATGTAAACTGTCAAGGTGAGGCTTGAGACAGTACAGTTGGAAGTGGGGATGGTGAGTTGAGAGGGTTCCTTCACGGAGGAGAAAGAACTTGGCCTTGACAAGGGGTAGGATTTGGGCAAATGCACGGTGAGGAGAACATTTGTGGGAGGGAAACAGCTTAAGTAAAGGCACAGAGTTAGAAAATCGGCACAGCAGTTGAAGAAATGGGGCAAGCTAATCTGAGTACAATGCAGGAGTTATTATAGAGAAGATCTCAAAACTCCCATTATCCCACGCAAAGCCCTCTCTCCCAGCTTAAAAAAGGCATTTCTTAATTTTTTTGAATAGCTAATTATAAGTTGATTTTTAACAAGAGAAAAGACCAACTTCTTTTACTTCTCTAGCCTTAGTTGAATCATATCAAATATATATATATATATATGTATATATTGATCATCTCTGCTGAGGTAGGCATTGGGGATATTCAAATTAATGAGAAGTTTGGTCCGGAAAGAGGTATGAACAATGATAAGATGATGTGGTATAAGGGCAGTAATGGAAATATATGCAAAGTGCCAGGAGAACTTAGGGAATTCTTCATGGGTTCTACGGACTCTTAACAGTGATTGTTTTGGAGTCATCAAGAAAAAAAAAATAGAAAGGAGAGGGTCAAAAATAAATAAATAAAGGGACAACCCCTCCTGGTAGAAACAATTAAAATGCAAAGGTGTGGAGTCTCTGCAGAGCTTGGTGAGATACAGGTGCCATGATGAAGGTCAAGGGACTTCAGGAACATGTATGGGAAAGGAAGGCTTCAAACGACAAGCTAAGTTCTGGCCTTCCGAGCAAGGATGCAGAAGAAATAGGCTTGCTATCAGTCCCTGCTAACAGGAAAGCTAAACGGCTTTAAATATGTCACTTAACCTTTTCTGAGCCTTATGTTCCCCATCAGCGACACGGGGATGATACAAACACCTGTTTTGACTGTTGCTACTATTATTGCGTGCAACAGAAATTCCTTAGACTTTGTGAACAGGGATTGCACACTAGGAAAACCTATTGAGAGGCAATGCAGAGTATGAATTGGAGATACAAACATGTGGAGGAAAAATACCTCCAGTCCTGATGAGAATGGGAGCTAAAGAACTGACAGCGGGCACAGAGAGAAGAGGGTCGAATCCACAAGCTTGCCAGGCCGGTATTGGAGGGGAGTAGGGAAGATGGGTTTACGTGCATAAAGGTATTAATGAACAGGCGGTTACAAAAGAGCAGGCCCTCTCTTAAGGACAAGAGGAACAACTAATTATTTCCTGAGTGCTTGGTATAGACCAGGGATTGTTCCAAGTCATGTGCAGTGTGTTGAATAGTGATCCCCCAAAATATGGCCATCTCCTAACCCCCAGATTCTGTGAGCCTGATCTTCTTTGGAAAAAGGCTCTGCAGTTGTAATTCGATCAAGGGTTTCAAGACAAGAGCACTTTGGTGGATACAAGTGGGTCCTGAATCACAAGTGTCCTCATGAGAGGAAGGCAGAGGGAGATTTAACGCAGACAGAGTAGAAAGAAGGTCCCCCTACGAGAGAAGGAGGTTGAAATTATTGCTGCCGCAAGGCGAGGGGTGGTGCAAAGCGGTCCTGCTCACGTTTTGCTGGCAAAATCTCAGACAGATGGCTACAAAAGAGGCTGTTATTTTATTTTATTTTATTTTATTTTGTGGTTGAGCCGAGGCAGAAAAGGAACAGGAACTGATTTATGTTGAATCGCGAAAGTCCCTCGTCAAGAGTTGCACCGGCACGCAATGGCCGTGTCAGCGAGAGCCCCTTCCCACACCGGGCTCTCCCGTGGCCCGCTCTCCGAGTCATCTTCTGTTTTCCCACCACGAACTCTGCCTTGAAACTTTTTTTCTGGCTCAAAGAGAAACGACACTCTGAATATACCGTCCTCCTCCAAATCCTCTCCTTATTTAAGCTTTATTTCCAAAAGGTGATTTCGTAGGAAAGGAAAAGGCAGAACAACCCAACCACACAAATATACAATACTCCTCAACTGTCCCCAACTCAAAAATAAAGCGGAGGTGAATGAGCTCACTTCAGAACATCTGAAGATTTTGAAGAAGTAGTTCTGAAGAAGTAGAAGAAAAACGCTCAGGAGCACAGGTGCTGAGGTTTGCTGCTGTGTGCTCCGGCGAAAGCAACTTAACCTAACACCAGCCTATAAATAATTAGCTACCCCCAGGAAAGTGGTGTTTCTGTAGCAGGACTGGTTTTCTTTATTGGGCTACCTTTTTTCCCAAGAGACGTGGTAATATATTTTAAAAAGAAATTGGAGGCTAGAATTGATCAGGGAGCATTACAGAAATAGCTGCTCTGACCCAACCTTGAAGATAAATCCACAGAGCTAGTCAGTTCCCTCTGTTAAAATCTCCTTCCTGTACCGAAAAAAAAAATGTGTGTGTGATTTTATGCCACAAAAATATAGGCTGTTGTGAGACAAAATACAAATTAGGTGTCTGGGGTGAAAAAGAAGTGCTGTGGAATCATGAAGGAATGTTAAATATTCAATGAGTGAATATACTGTCAACACAGAAGGCAGTGAGAGAAAATGAATCTAGATGCTACCAGAAAAAAAATAATTTGTAAGTATTTGTTTTGTGATACAGCTTAGGCTTAGAAAAAAAAGTTGTTTCTTGATGTTATAAGTAACTGGGAATGCAAAACTAATACATCTAAAGAGAACAGACTTTAATGCTAATCAAGAGAGTATCACTGGGAAGAAACAAGAGAAAGGACAAAGGAAACATGCAAAATTTCGTTTGAAATATCAAAGAGAAAGTCTTCAAATGTGTTTTGATAAAACAGCTCACATTAAACAGTATGAATGATAATTGATACATATTTCTGTATATTTAGGAAGCATATGGATGGTCAATGTGCTTTTCAGGAAGGAAGGAAGGAAGAGAGAGAGAGAGAAAGAAAATTTTACTGAAAGGAAGAATTGCATCCACCCAAACCTCACAAACTGTTTCTTACCCCCTTTAACCCTGAATATCATACTATACAGACTGAAAAGGCCTTAATTACAAGATTTCCAAACTTTTCCAGGAAATCTAGGGAACCATATTTTCAAATTCAATGAATTGCGTATTAAATGGTTACCAAAAGAGTAGATGCTATATTTTTACTTCCCCCAAATACAAATACACAGAATAAAATTAAACCCACAGCCCTCCGAGATTCTGTTCACAACCCACAATGCACAGTAAACTATGGCATACAGGACAACTAACCCCGAAACTGATAGACTCAAAGCTGACATGCGCGAAGATCTAACAGACAGACAGAGTTCACTCGAAAAGCAAGTCATTCAATTTAAGGCCTATGAAAACTGGACTTTGCTTAGCTGGCTCTTACTTTATCTAGTTTATTGTCCACAAGTCAATCATTATCTTTATAAGTGACAAGCCATTCAACAAACATTTACGTAGGACTCAGGACACGAGGTTAGGGCAACGAACAAGGTCCACCACATCCTTTCTCTCCCAGAGTTTACAACTTGAACCAGAGGCAGGGCAGGAAAGAGGACGGTGGAATGTTTCGTATCTGGAAGCACTATTGGCATTCGAGGCCAGGCGATGACTTGGGGTGTGAGAGGACCGTGAACATGACCACTAAAAGCCAAGAGCAAAGCCTAGTCAACAGTGATAACCAAAAGCATCTTTCTCCCTCTCCAGACCTTTCTGGGGGTGGGCGATATCTTTAAAGTGCTTGAAAAAGAAACTTTCTGTGCAAGACAAGAACTCCCCCATCTGGGAAAGTGTCTCAAATTCAAGACATCCTAAGAACTCAGAAGCGATTCTAACAGAGTTTGGCCCTCAAAGAAAGAAAGGGCTTTATTTAATTCCAAAGTTACTCATTATTTATCATTTCTTACTCATTCTGCCTCTGTTTTTTTTATCTCAGGAATAAGAGAGAAAGGGCAAAAAGATTGACTTATAGGCTAGGAACAACTGTTCCTAGTGGGATTGGCCCAAATTCTGCTAGGAATTTATATTTGCCTTTTTGTTGTTGTTTATTTGTAGCAATTCTTACATGCTCTGGTGGGAAACGGTGCAACAGAATGATGCTCTGGAAGTGAAGAAAAAGGGTCAAGGTCTAGATCTTTAAAATACTTCATTGTAAATCACTTTGATTCACTTAATTCTTAAGAGCTAACTATTACAAACGCTATGGAGTTAGAAGTTCTATCTTGTGTCCTCTCCTCAATTTTTCCAGCGTTGGTAAGCTAAAGTCCTTCTCTCCACACCTCCCTTGCGGGTTGTAAACTAGATCGGGTAAGGGACTAGAGGCCCACACTTACGCGGGTTTAATACCTATGACCACTGGTGGGCCGAGCTTCAAGCACAGTTGCTACAGGCAACATTACTAATAACTCACCCAAGCTTTAAACTGTATCCACACATTATAATAGCGAGCCCACACGAAATGTAGGGCACTCTTTCCACGCCCTACAATCTACCTACAGACAAAAGAGTGGACACCAGGGAAATTAAAGCAACCACTGTTTAAATGCTGCCACCAATATCTGTGTAGCACAGACATGGAGGGGATGCTGTGGTGACATAGACGTGGCCTGCATCCGTTCGAAAATTTAACACAAATTCCATTACGAGAGAATGAGCACGAGTTAATCTCACGATCTACTAAAATCCATCTTGATTCAATCCTAAAATTTTTCCCCTATTGATTATAACAACGAAAGCATATCAGCATATTAGCCTCATGGCAAGTGAACAGTAACGCAGCAAGACTGATACAATCGATACTGAGATACAACAAATTAGCAACAGCTTAGGCTTCTCTTATGGTCTTTCAAAATAAATTGGCTGTAAAATTCACAGTATTTTTAAATTGTGCAGTATTAAAGTGAGGGACTGTCTTTTTTTTTCTGGGAGCTCCTGTAAGTTTAGTGAATATACATTAAATTTGTCTATGATACCACTGAGTAAGAACACTTACAACTGTCTTTTGCTTTTGCGAATGCCTATACGTCCATAGGTGTTCTGTGTAAGAACATTAATGCATTAACATGTTTGGGTTTTAGCTTCAGTGGTCGTTGATAGGTGCAAATGAGGAAGGCAGGTGGAAAGCCGTTGTTCCAGGAACCGGAATGCATTGGAGATGGCATCTGAGCCATTGAGTTTCTGGAGGGACACAGATAAAGAATTGTTGATCGACCCATAAAGAAGTACCTGGAAAATTGCCCAGTGCAACTCTTATCCAAGTAACCTTTTTACCCACCTGATTATCTACCCTTTCTTCTCCTTCTAAAAAAGGCCAGCTCGAGATGAGATGTTAAGATGTTTTTTGAGGGTACATAACCCTGTCTTTTCAGATCAGC
>PVKM010046078.1:0-11831 GCA_004027735.1 Carollia perspicillata
TTTTGGAAACCATTCTCACGGGTCCTCATTTGGTCCCTTGCATAGTTAATGGGGCCTCAATATAGAATATGCATGCTACTGACCTAGGGGCTGAAGTATTCAAATCACTCGAGCATGTTATAGCTAAGGATTAACAAAATCTCCCTCCATGCTCCAGAGTAATTAAAATACGAAGTTGTGGGCAAAGCTGAGAACTGGGAATGCACCTGAAATTTCATGTAGGCTCATTAAACAATCAAAGATAATCCTAAGGAAAGCATGCTTCTATGTTTACTCCCTTGGCTTTTGCATGAAAACAGGACTGTGGGCTTGCTGAATACAGAAGTGGATGCTTTTGATTTCCACTTTCTACTTTTATAGTAAAGAACGACAGTTGAATAGACAGTGCGTCCAAATTACAAGTTTCATGCTTCCCCGTCCCAGAAATACCACAACCCTCAGCACACAGAGCTGCAGATGCTAGTAGCAGACCTCAGAGAGGTGGAAAATGTACAGCCTCGCCTGTTTTATTTTATACAGGGTTCCGACTATAACTCTGGGTGCTTCTGTGAGAAGAACGCATCACCTGTGTTCTCAAGCTCTTATGTCTCCTTCTCCGGCACACTGCTGACAATACTCATGTCACACTGTTTGCCGTCCACAACCTGTGCTTAACCCCAGTCATACCGCAGACGTTGTTGTGTGGAGAGGGATAGGGGTGTTACTGCTATTAACACTGAAACTCTGGTAACTTCTCTTCACTTCTCAGTAATTCTACACCCAACAAAGGAAGATACTGTAGTTAAAGAGAATCCAAGGGAAAAGATATGGAGATGTAAATGGACAGATGCTATTAGTATAGAAAAGCTCTGAGACAATACTCTGTAGAAGTATTAGCAATTCCTGAACTTCAGGTGTTTTTGGTAACAAAGAAGCATTACCTTTTGACAAGTTAGACAGGGAATGGGGCCCCCTGTAGCTGTTCCTTGTTGCCATGTGCATATACGGATGCATCCCAATGGCCACATGCCAGAATATATGGTAAGCTCATGGGCCCTTCTCACAGTGGGTCTGAAATCCTTTCCAAAGACAAACAGTGTGAATTTGCTGCTTCTCTAGTCAATGGCAGAGATCATTGTTAGTGAGAGCTAAGTAGAACTACAAGCAAAGCCCATGTGAGTCCTGCACGCTGAGCCACATTTTCACATCTTATTTAAATAATTTGCAGGATTCATCTGGTTGTTTCTGATGCCTTCAACTAAACTGTAAGCGACTAGAATACAAACAGTATTTAGCAGAGCTGCTGCATAGGAGGTAAAAGTCATCATTGGTTCAGAAAAAAGAAACAAGGAGCCTTACCTCACAAAGGTAGCAGATTTCTTTCAAAGATCAGCTATAGTGGTGCATGCAGAACTTGTTTGCCCTAGCCATTATCTGGATCAAGGGAGTGTGGCTTTGGTCATATTTGTATGATTAAGGAGCTAATAAATCTCCTTGCAGTGGCTGACCTCTGAATTAGAACTGCTTGATAGTTCCTGTCAAGAGTCAGTGGTCTGCAAAAGCAGCTGCCTATATATAGTCAGTGCAATAGACTATGTTGACTAGGAGCTTGGATGAGAATGTGTTAAAAGAATTTGTTTAAAAAACTTACACATTTAACTATTAAACTTATAAATTTTCAATTTATTCATAAATGAAGATTTTAATTTATAGTGCATTTGTTCTCAGTATGTTGTCTCATAGACATATCGCTCTATACTTAATAGAAATTTCAATTATTTTTAATTGCTTTATCTTAAACTACTTCTCTCTAGTATAAGAAATTTTGGCAATGTATTCATAAAGTAAAAGATTTTTAAAATATGATACTATAAACACCTTGGCACTATAGTTGCTTATTGACTTAAATGAAATGAACTGCTTATATTTAGAAATCTAATATTCATCCCTCAGTATAAACTAAACTTAATGAGAATCTGGAAAGAAAAGGTTTCCAGTCAAAACTGGTCTTTCAGTTTTTCATATCCATAAAACTGGGGGTTATAAGCTTTGCTCCATAGAAATGCTACAGTAGGCTGCAGTTTTGAAACTCAACCCAAATCTCCTCCAATTCTAGCATGAAATTTATCTAAGATTGCACAGCTTCAGATACCTCCTCAGGAAAACAGGATTTACGTTTTTCTCAAAGGGTTGTTCTGAGTATTAGATAGGAAATTGCATGGAAAGAAATCTAACAATAATGAACATTCACTTGATAGAGATTTTAAAATCTAAATCTTTCTGTTCAACTTTTCAAACTGTGAAAACAGATAGAAACCATAGGATTTCTTTGGACCTGCAGGGCGGCAGCCTACGGCCTCAATACTCCTCACCTCTTGAGTCTGCCCCTCATGTTTCGGGCACCTGTATCCAGTATACATCACCGTGAACCAATTTAAAGATCAGCAAACATAGCTGCTCTTTGTATAGCTGAGACATCCATTTCGCATCAAAGAAAGATCAGAGGTATATTAGTAGTTAAGACAGAATTTTCCCAAGAGCAGCAGATGTGACTTAACGGCCTTTACAACACGGAAGCACAGGCACACAGAGAGAGATGCTCCCAGACGTTTGCTATGGAAAAGGCTTTTGAAAGTCTAACCACTTGGCCTCTCTGGGCTTCAGCTCTGAAATTAAGTTAATAATCTCCACTTCACAACGCTATTGGAAAGACTAAATGAGAGAACGTGAAAATGTCTGCAACAGTAGCTCGCCCACATACAGTACTGACCTGAACCTCGAGCTTTCCCCATATTACTGCTAATATGGGGAAATAAAAACACTTTTATTTTTTTAATAAAATAATAAAAGCACTTTTAAAAACACTTTTTCTCCAAATTATGCTCAAATCAAAATGTGTTGCCACACATTAAAGTTATAATAACCATTGATTTATACGATATTCATGCTTTCACAGATGTATATATAACATCATCTTAGGCAATCCCTATAGCTGAGGTATAGAAATTCTCTTTGAAAACTTCCAACCTGCCATGCACAAATGTGGCCACCATTTTGTGGCCCAAAGCCTTATTCTGAATCACCAGCTACCTACACACATAAGTAGGAATTACTTTATTAAGACACAAAACTACTATGGCTTCATCACAGTCTATATTCAGGACATAACCTTTCCTACTTTCGTAGAGAATAAAAACAGAATAAAAACAGATCTGACAATTGAAAACAGTCTGGTTTCGGCAGCTTGGTCTCTTTTAAACAAACATCTCATGATCAATTCCTCTTCCCAGAAGACTGCTATAAAACTTGGTGTTACTCCCACATTGCTCCTTGTCTAAGCAAACAACTTTTGCTATGGTCTGGTCTTCAGATTATCTCTACCTTCACAGATCACCAATTGGCTCAACGCAAAGCTAAGCCCACCTGGTTAGTTTCCTGTATGCAGGTTTAAGAGTCAACATAGCTAACACCCAGTATGGCACAGGGCAGCAACAATTGGAGGGAATGATGACCCCAGCACTTAGGCTGCATTCTGGAGACCACAGTGCTCAGCCTCCCGCTCTTTAGCTCTGGGTGGTTTGTGGGCAGCGGGGAGGTGAGGATGACCACTGGGTGATGGGCATCACTCAGCAGCTCAAGACAATGTCTATGTACCCACATAATAAGGACTGATTTCTGTATCTTAACAACCAACACGGCCATACAAGTGCCTCCTTCCAAACATGTACCCTAATGGATGAAAAATCATAGAAATGGAAGAATCCAGCACAGAAAAAGATGCCTGGGATTCCCAATATTTAAAGACAGTCATGAGGGCATAATTATAAGAGTCTTGAAAGCTCTATTCAAATGCAAATCACCTGAGAGAGAAATTCCTCAAGGCGTTAGGACCTATTATTATGTTCATACCTATTAGTTGAAGATGCAGCCTGTGGATACTACGAAAAGCAGGGCAAAACCCTGGGAGGCAGGAGACTAGCCTAGAAGTTTGTAAAACTAAGAAAAATTGGAAAAGTGGGTGGGTTCTGGGGTGGCCTGGAGTCCTGAGGAGCACAGAGAAAATATTTGATGCCACCTGGCTGACCCGCGTACCGAATAGTTTAGCCGAACAGTTTATGCAAGATTGTGCTGATATGGACACCGGCCCACAGTGTCCGAGTCATTATAGATGAAATGAGACATTCACTCGGACTACCGAGTCCAGTGAAGGAAAAGGGACAGCGTGGCTTTTCTCTCCAGGAGAGCAAAAGCCCACAGCCTCCGCCATAACAAGCCTTTACTGGGTTTCTCAGCACATTACATGATGTTCCTCATTTACTATGCACAGGTGGCTTTAGGTGGTTACCTTTTACAAAAAAACAAAGGAGCCAATGCCATTGATCACATCACAGAAGAAGGGTATTGGCAAATGAAAGGGGAAAAGTGGTTGGACCAGTTACATTGGTCCTAGGAAGGTTTAGCATGGATTTTAGGAAGTTATTTTACAGTAAATGTTTGCCAAAAATCTGGGTGAAGGAGTTTTTAGCAAAAAGCAAGACTCAAAGTGGCCTAGGCACGTTGCAGGCCTGATTCCCCATGGGAGAACCTATCCATGGGCGTGGGTCCTATGCATCTCCGAGTGGGAGCTGGGCCCATGCCATGCAGAACAGTCTCCTACATTGTGCTAAAGAAATTCAACCACAGTGCAAGGGTGCTGCCAGTGCTGGGTTGGTTTTTTCTCCCATAATTCTAAGTAAAGATAAGTAAGCAGATTAATTCAGTGCTGCCAAACTTTCTCTAACCTTTTCTTTAAAGACACATTGATCGACAGTCATTTCAGGTAGGGTTTTTAATAGCCAAAACCTCTTCTAGAATTTCAGATTCCTTGTAAGCAACCCATCACACCATTTGTTTTAAAGATGTTTAAGGAAATGGCTCAACTGAACTCTTGTGATATAACCACAGATGGTTCAAGTAAAAGAAGATAAATCGCTCAGACTTGCAGAGCCATATAAATGAATCACTACTAACAAAAGCTGCTTTTTTTTTTTTAGAAAAATCCAGCCAACTATCTTAAAACGTGGATCAGATGGTTTCGTAACCCTCATTCTGATTTGCACTAACTTCACATTGCACAGGGAATGGAAGAGTAAAGGGACCTCTGCGACTCCATAAGGTCTGTGAGCATTCTGATTTTTCTAAATACATCTGCCAACTAGTAGGACAGGTTGTAAGCTATTGGGTTGGCCAAAAAGTTCATTTGTGTTTTTCCATAAGATGGTTCTAGTAGTGTTTAGTTGTCTTTATATGCATTCGAAACAATTTTGTTAGACTTTATTGTAGAAGCTGTCATATCAGCATCAATTTTTTAAAAAATCAAAATTGATGAATTTTTGTGTAGCCATTTTAATATTGAAAATGGAAGAAAATATGTGACATTTTCAGCATATTAGGCTTTATTATTTCAAGAAAGGTAAAAACACAACTGAAATGCAAAAAAAATATTCATGCAGTGTCTAGAAAAGGTGCTGTGACTGATTGATTGTGCCAAAAGCAGTTTGTGAAGTTTTGTGCTGGAGATTTCTCACTGGACAAAACCCCACCATCGAGTAGACCAGTTGAAGTTAATAGCGATCAAATTGAGACATTAATTGAGAGTAATCAATATTATATAATGCAGGAGACAGCTGACATACTCAAAATATACAACTCAATAGTTATTGGTGAAAATGAAAAATATGTCTTTTATCGAAAAAAACCATACAGACTTTTTAGCCAACCCAATAATTAAATTCAGTTACATTGGAAAACTTTTTCTCTGTGTCTTTTTGGTACATTTGATTTTCATAGTTGTTACAAATTCTTTAATATTGGTTGTTTTTTTAATGGAAGCATCAATCCCACCACATAGGTGTCATCATTTCTCCCAATTGAAAAACATAAAATCTCAGAGTTACATGTTGCCTAACAGCCAAGGCATATGAGGATGGAAACACAATATCTCTCATTAGAAAGCTATGTAAGTGTGCGTGTGGTGGGAGGTGTGGGAGAGAGGATTAAAAACAAAATGACCTTTTAATATAGTAGTAATGTCATTTTTTTCTATTTCAGTTCTACTTTTAGTTTCCTACTTCAATGACTTGTGAAAGGGCCCAATTATATCATTCCAGAAGAACTGATTCCTGGGGAGCGGGGAAGAAAAAAGGCGAGAAGCTCTAGAGTTAATATCTAATATAGAAAAAAAACAATTTTAAAAAATCATCCAGGGAAGTTAGGGTCTTCTGACAATTCTGGATGAAACAGCACAGAAAACCTGCCCGTTGCACGTAACCTGGAGATCGGCCCTTCAGCCGCCAGTAGGCTGAGCTGGGATACTCACCCTGGAGAGTTCGGAAGGCTGGACGCTGGGGTGGAGGGGGTGCACACAGAAAGACAAAGCAAAATCCGATCCCTTCCCAGTTAGCACTCCTAAATTGTGATAAGATAGTATTGACCAACCTGGAATCTGGAGACTGGCTTTTGGGGTTCAAATCCAGCTACAATGATTTTGCAAAAGTTACTTAAGTCTCCTCACAGGTAAAATGGGAATAAAGAGAGGATCTGCCCCATAAGATCACTGTTAAGGGTTACAACAGTAAATAGCTGTAAGTGCTCACAGCAGTCCCTGGCAAATACACAAGGCTGTAAATTTTTACTAAATAATAAAAGGGAAAAAATAAAATACTTCTGAGATGTGTACATAAATAGGGATCAATTAATTTCCTGTGACCCATTCGCATGAATATCTCATAGGATGCTCGTCAGTCATGTGCCTTCTTCTAGTCCTGGTTTTAATTTAGTGAGGCCGTGCAAGAGATCGAAGGTCACAGTCTTCCGACTCCCCAGGTCCCCCCCGACCCCGACCCCGTCCGCGCCTCCAACAGCAGGGACATGGCTAAACCACAGCTCTCCCCTTCAAGTAAGCAGCAGGAACAGTTGAGCAGGAAATGTGATTAAATTAAGGTCCTGCCAGTACTTCCACATGCTTATTTTCAGAATGGTTTAATTAAAGTCTCTGACATGAAGAGAGCTATTTCTGTTCATCTATTCAGAACTGGTTATGGAGAGAAAAAAAAAACTGAAATAGGCTGTTTCAGTCCATTTGTAACAATATAGATGTACAATTAAGCCGGAAGGGTGCAAAGAAAGTCTATATAATTTTTCCTCTTATAGAGGTATTCATTAGAGCACAAATTGAGGTCTCAGATAGAATAATGTTGAGACAAACCAGTCAGAGGAGAACATAATAGTTTCAAAATGTTCAATGTGGACTGGACGTCCAAAATTTTAATAACGTAACTATTTTACTAGCAATTCATTCTTAAAAGCCACAGAATGATGAAACTAAACTCATTAATGCAGTACTTTTTAACTGTTCCTTATTTCTGGGATTATGTTTAAATATTCCTATAGATTATAAACACATTATGCATTATTTTTAATAACTAAAATGACAGAAACTAAATAATTATCTGCATAGGATTTGGAGACTCCAGTTCATTGTTTTATACATACTGGAAAATGGACATTCATGTATCAGAAAATGTCTGGGAGCCATTCGAGCTTTCTGAAAGGAGCTAAAAGGAGTGTGGGTATGAATTCTAAACAGTTTTTCTCTCAGGGCTCAAAGAATCCCGTCAGGTCTCAGAGCTTATATGTCTCTTCCCTCAGCCTAGAGCCAGAAACAGCTACAGAATCATTATTCAGTCTGCAATGCGCCAACTCCATTTGTCAGCTGACCTGAGCAGGTGAGCGATGGCAGGACATGTCGGTCACCTGGAGGGTAGCAGCTGCTCTGAGTTCCGAAGTGGCTCAAGTCAGAGCCGCAGCCTCAGGTCGTGCGCCAGGAAGCAGCTTCCTCCTGCCCACGTGGATGTGTATTCAACCTCTGCACACCTGGGCCAGGGCTTTCAGCACCATCCATTATGCCAGTGATCACACAAGTTTCCAGCTTCCTGGGGAGCTAAGGTGAGGAATGCTTAATTGCACTGCAAAATAGCTTTTGCAGGAACAGATGTAGCCTTTCACATTCTGGTGACTTTGGGGAGCGGGTGGAGAGAGAAGGGGGGATAAGGTATCAAAAAGGAGAAGGAAGCAGAGGGATGGGGAAGCAAAAGTACAAAACCTACGAGACTTTTGTCTCCCTTTTCATGTCTGTATCACAGACAAGTGATGTCTAGAGATTCAAGGAACGGCCTGCAGGTAGGGAGGTGGTTGCCATTTGAACAAATGTTCTTCACTGGACTCAGGCACACAAGTAAAAGAGCACATATGTTTTAGCATGTTCTCTTTTTTAGAAAGAGCACTAAGATATCATCAACACTCTATAACATCCACATGTGTAAAATGCACAATTGATGAGTTGCACAGACCACGAAATCATCACCACCATGAAGATAATGGGCACAGCCATTACCTCCAAAGTGTCCTAAGGTCTCATTGTACTCACTCATTTCCTCTCTGCCTCCTTCCAGGCAAAAATGATCTTCCAGTCACTAGAGACTAATTTTCATTTTCTAGAATTTAGTCAATGGATTTACGTGTACTCTTTTTTGTTAAGCTTTGAGGGTAGCATATACTTTTTCAAAAACCTGTATTTTCAATTTATTTAGTTTTTTATTTTATTTTATTTTATTTTATTGTGATAAGAATACCTAAAAATTTGTCAAGATAGATCTCTTTTAGTATACCATAAGGTACCGTTGTCTATAGGTACGATACTGTAAAGCAGATCTCTAGAACTTATTCAACTTTAACTGAACATCAAGTTCACTGATTAGTAACTTGACATCTGTCCCCCAGCCTGACAACCAACATTCCACTATTTGATGCTATGAATTATACTATTTTAAATGCTTCATATAAGTGGAATCACATAGTCTACCTTTCTGTGAATGATTTATTCCATTTAGCACAATGTCTTCAAGGTGCATGCATTTTGTTATATCTTGCAAAATCTTTTATTAAGACTAAAAAGTATTCCATCATATCTATTTTACTACATGCCACGAATTCTGTATCCATTTACCCGTCAATGGACATTCAGGCTGTCTTCACATCTTCGCTGCTGTGATCAGTGCTGCAGTGAACACAGCAGAGCTAACGTCTCTTTGAGATCCTGACTTCGATCTATGTGGATAAATACCTAAAAGAGGGATTATTAAATTATATGGTATTTCCAGTTTTGATTTTCGATGAATTTCCATAGTGTTTTCTACAGCAGCTGCGCCATTTTGCATTCCCATCATGGTGTGCAAGGGTTCCGGTTTCTCCATATCCTCACCATCACTTGTATTTTATTTCTTTGATAATAGCTGACAGGTATGAGATGATGTCCTACTGTGGCTTGATCTGTAATTCCCCGATGATCAGTGACCATGAACATGTTTTCATAAACCTACTGGCCATCTCTAGTCTTCTGTGGAGAATTATCTATCCAAGTCCATAGCTCATTTTAAGTCAGATTACCAGAGTTTTTCTTTTTTACAATTATAGAAGTTCCTCTCACATACACTGTCTTTTGCTTCAACTTAATCCATCTTTCTCTTCTTTCCTTTACCTAAATAGTTTTTAATTCTAACATTCACCAGCCAATTAAAAAGTATTTCTAACCCATTCACACAGAACTTTATACTGACCGTGTACTATACTTGGTTTGATGTCCTCATAGGATCAATAGAAATATTACCTGTCCCAGACTAAAAGCCCTCTTTCTCACACAGGAACCACGGTGGTTCTTGGTCAGGACCGCAGAGTGGTTTATCATGAGAAATGAACAACAGGAGTGTGTACCCTTCGTGCTGAAGGCTGCCTGTTTAGCACACCTATCTGAGTGCATTGTGGAAAATGTTCAAACATGGTACCTGTCATTTCGATATTAGAACTTCATTCTTTTGGACCTTAAAGAGCCCACTTACTAACAATGCATGCAGAGTGCGAGGTTACTCTTACTCTGTTTGGGCTGGTGTAACAAAATACCATAGTCTGGGTGGCTTATAAACTATAGAATTTTTTTTTCACAGTTCTGAAAGCTAGGAAGTCCAAAGCTCAAGGTGCTGGCAGATTTGGTGTCTGGTAGGAGCCCACTTCCCAGTTCACAGATGGCTTCTCAGTGTGTCCTCACGTGGCTGAACCACTCTCATGTCCATTACAAGGGCACTAATCCCATGGCCCTCATGACCAAAGACACTACCTCCAACGACTCCAATGACACTGGGCATTAGGTTTCAACCGTGAATTTTGGGAAGACAAAATCATTCAGTCTATAGCAATTCTGCCCTGAGCTTTTCAGTCAACCAGTTAAAATGGGGAAAAGAGTACAGGTTAGAGACGAGGAGGCTCTGTTAAAGAAAGTTCAAAATCCCCTCCCTGACTACCCTGGTTCCAAAAACGTCACAGACAAGCCATCTATCAGAGCCACTCTGAGCCATCCACCGAGAAATTTCAGAGGACGGTTCCAAGAGCTGAGCTGGTTTTACAGCAGCACCTCCATTCCAACAGCAAAACAGTTCCATCTGACTGTTCCCTTTGTACTGCAGGGTTACAGCTGTAAAGCTGCCAGCACCGTGGCATTACTGACATACACACTGCAAGGTCGCTGGCCTGTTAAATACATGCTGTAGTCTCCGTGAAAACAAGGCAGACGACAGGGGCTGGTGTGTGGTCGAAGCACCTGGGTCAGACGCCAGAGTCACACTCTCTGACACGCTGACACTTTCTGCTGGCAGTTTAAAATAGTAATGTGTAAATGATTTAGAGGATCTTCTCTACTTTTATTCTTAAGTTTTAAAGAAATTAAATCTCCTTCGAAGATTTTTTTCAGAATGGAAAGATTAAGCATTGCTGAAATGAGTAAGAAATGGTTCGTAGACTTCAGCATGCACCAAAACCATCTGGAAGGCTTTTTCAAACACAGATTGCCGGGCCCCACCTTCAAAGTGTCTATGTCAGCAGGACTGGGGTGGGCCCCACCTTCAAAGTTTCTATCTCCGTAGGACTGGGGTGGGTCCCCACATTTTCTGTACTGATGCCACTACTCTGGGAACCACACTTGAGAATGACTCCTCCAAATACCAACCTTCCCTTGGTTTGGGCGAATTCGATTCTTGAACAACCAACAACAATATAATAGTTAACATTTATTGAGGGCTTACTATGTGCTGTACACTAAGTATGAAGTGACTTACACACAGGAATCATTTTATTGAATTCTCACACCAGTTCTTTTACAAGTGAGGAAACAAGCTTAAGGAGATTATAGAGAGAATAGCAGGTAAATATGCCAAGTCCCGTGGTAATCTCCAAGGACACTGAGGGAGCAAGTAGGATAATAAATGGTTCTGCATTTCAGATCTGAAAATCCTGACTGAGCAAGGGGAAGATGAAAGAGAACAGGGAAAATGGCAGTCAGCATGAAAAACGTGTGGGTCTTCAGAGGCAACGAGCTCACTGGATTCTCCATCCCCAAAGCCACAATGATCTCTAACTACAGTCCCAGAACCTGGGACAGGAGTCTCAAACCCCGACAGCCTGTGGGACCAGACAGGTGGTAGTGGTGTTGTTATTGCTGCTAATGTTGTTAGTACCAATCTCATTAGCATCATATTCAGATACCTGGTTGTCCATGGGTGACACCACTTCCAGTGCAGCCTTCTTAAGGTTTTCGGTTGTTATTTGCTTTAAAAATTTTTTCATCTTGCACTCCCTATATCTCAGTGCCTAGGGTGAGGGTACATGGAGATTATGTAATGCTAGGTGCTTAACACAACAGAAGTTTCTTTCGTTCTCACGTAAGTCCAACCTAGGGATCAAGAGCAGCAAACCTTCAGGAACCC
>PVKM010046079.1:0-11790 GCA_004027735.1 Carollia perspicillata
CTGTCTAGTCCCCACTGCAGGAGATTCCGATTGTCCGTTCTTGTCTGTTCCCCACTTTGAAGGAGAAATAACCAGGGGAAGGGTACTGACGTTTCCATCTGCTAATTTCTGAGGGGTTGTTTTTTTTATAGAATGAAGATTTTAGAATTTCTTTCAATGATGATCCCACTTAACCTAAGTGAGCCAAAATTTAAGGGAGGACTTCTCCAAAGTGGGCCTGCCTGGAATTCATCTCCATTTATAATTGCTTGTGAAATGAAAAATGGCTGTTTCCTCCCAGGGAGACTTGCTATTCCAGGAATCAGTGGCACGCAGGGACTTAATCATGACAAGTTGTCTAGAGCCACAGAAGTATTTGCTCACTGTCTCACTCCCTAGAGAAGAGAAGTTTCAAAGTCATAAAGTTTTTTGGAAGGATAAATTAACGAATTCTTTGGGGGATTTAAAATATATGTATCTATGATATGTGCATGTAAATATATTAATATCTTTTACAAATAAATTGTTACCTTAGCAACATAAAAATTACTATTTGACTTCATCAGAAGCAGACCAATTATTGAAAATTAATTTGCCAAATGTATGTTTGCCAAAAACCAATAGCCAAATGACCGATTTGCTGAGTGCCCAACTCACCAAATTATGAATTTACTGAAAACATGTTTCCTTTAAATATTTGCAAAGTTTATAGCACCTCCTATCAGTTGTATTGCTAGGGCCTAAGAGAACTGGGAGAAGCCAGAAGCTCAGAGGTCTCAGGGACTTCACACTCTCTCTGCCCTCTGTGGCCGCCCTCCCTAGGGCCCTTGCTTTCCCCTTCTCTGTCCCATCCCACCCCCAACCTCTCCTCCAGGACAGGCACTCTAGACTGGGCAGTAAGGTGACTTCCAGCTGGTTCCCTCACTAGGTCCCCTCCCTTCCCCACACCCCGCTCCGCAGCCACACCGAGCTTGGGCAGAGACAAAGGAAGATGCTTTAAGATCTGCTAGGAAGACAAAAGGAAAGCCAATATTTTCAGACTTTGCAGAAATCTGCAAAAGCTGTTAAATCAGTCCATCTATATTTGTTACCTATTGCTAATAACAAATTACCCCAAAACTTAGTAGCCAAAAAAAAAAAAACCCATGCATTATCTCACATAGTTTCTGTGGGTCAGGAATGTGGGAGCAGCTTAACAAGAGGTTCCGACCTAGGGCACCTCACGAGGCTGCAGTGAGGGGTCAGCTGGGCTGCGGCCCTCCTGGGCCTACCGGGCCCACTTCTGCTGTGGCTCGCTCACATGCCTGGCGTGTTAGTGCAGGCTGCTGGCGGGAGCCCTCGGTTCTTCAGCACACGGGCCTCTCCGCAGGGCTGCTTCAGTGTCCTCTCAACGTGGCAGCTGCTTCTCCCAGGGCAAGTGGTGCCAGAGAACAGGGGAAGGCCCAAAGTCAGTTCCGATCCAGTCTTGGAAGTTGCCCACTGTCCCTTCTGTCACTTGTGTCGTACTGTAGTCACTAGAAGCCAGTCACTAAGTCCAGCCCACACCCAAGGGGAGGAGAATCGGGCTCCAGCTCTTGAAGGAAAACATACTTTCCTTGAAAGAAAAAAAACTTTGTGGGGCATATTTTAAAACCAGTATACCATCTAATAAAAATTGCTGAAAAATTTAAAAAATGGGTATAAGAAACAAACTTACGGTAAAGTGGAAATGCTTGTGAATTTGGAAAAAAGGTCATTTGAAGAATAAAATTTTTGTCTGATTGACCCAGAACCTATGAGCAACTACACTTACTAATACAGTGACTCCAGATGTTGAGGTTGAAAGTGCGGCTCATCAGCCACAAGGGCAACAGCAGAGTGAACGCTGAGCAGACGGCACTGCACTGACTTAGTGGTATTTTCTAGGGATGTTAGTGCAGGGAAACAGTGGCCCTAAGCGACCAAACAGGACGGACTTGTACAAGTCTTTGAATGTGTGACATCTCTTCCCCCACCCACCAAATGCCTGGAGAGACGGGTGGTAGGCAAGAACATCACTGTTAATTTTCCTTCGTTTCTCGGTTTTGTGGCATTATACAGATTCCTAGTACTAAGAAGTATGATTTATTTAGAAATTAATTACAGATTTGGTTTACTCTTTCTTCATGAAAGCATTTTAAAAATTGAGGTAAAATTTACAAGACATAAAGTTAACCATTTTAAAATGAGCGACTCAGTGCCACTTAGTCTACATTTACTATGTTAGGTAACAGCCACCTGTGGCTCTAAAACATTTTAATTCCCCAAAAGGAAACTGTGCCATCAAGCATTTGCTTGCCATCTCCGGCCCTCAGCCCCTAGAAGCTACTAATCTTCATTCTGTCTCCGTGGGCTTCACAAGACTCTAAATGACACTAAATGATAGTTCCACCCAAAAATCTGCTGAATATTTTCTAAGGGTATGTTATTTCCCTAAAGTTATATGAGAATTCTACAACTGAACCACCGACGCTACAGCATCCCCAAAATTATATGAGCACTTCGGTTACAGCACTTTATTTGGCATTTGTAAGTTTCATTATACAGTCTTCCAGCATCTTTTAAAAACAGAAAGCCCTTGGGGAAATTTTGTTTCTTATTTCCCAATTTGCCTGGCTCCTCAGAACCTCGGTGTCCGCCCTGGCCTGGTGGTGTCTCCCCTCGCACCCCTGATATAGCGGTGCTTGACGCCAGACGACTCCGGGGCAGTTCAAGTGCCGGCAGTGGGCTGGTTGGACTCGGGTGTGAGACCGGCCCGGGAGAGCAGATACCAGGCACACACACAGCAATTCACATACCACCACAGCACAGCACATTAGTTACTTTGTTGCCTCGCTTTTTTAAACAAAATAGTGTATAAAATAGAATTTAATGTTTCAACATTGGGTGTTGAACAAGATGTGGTGAAAGAGGTGGAAAATGTACAGAAATAAGAAACAGAATGTAATTGGTCGGGAAGATGTGCCTGACACAGGTTTCGTCCTTACAACAGCACAACTTGCCAAACATGCACTACTATTCTGCTGGAAAAGGAAGCCAACCTGGGTATGGACGCGCATTGAAGCGCACTTCTCAGCTGCTGCCAGCAGGTGGCAGCCTTGTCCGGAAATGAAGAGAAAACACTGGACCCTGGTTTTCCAAGGCTCTAGGAGCAAAGAATTGTAAAACAAACCTCCTCAGTGCTGAGTGCTTGGAAATGATTGCATGGCACAGCCACAGTTCCCAGGTGCAGACCCATTTCTAAGGCTGGTTCTGCTGAAAGAATACCAAGCCTGGGTCTGCAGCTCCGTCTCTTCTTTTACTGTGATTCCCAGGGCAAGTCATCTGTTCTGGGTTTCTGCCTGTCCGACAGGTGATTACTAAACTTTCTCCCAGTGCCAACAGGCTGTGGTGCTGTAGTTCCTCTTTGGGTGGGAGGACTCTTGCCTCTTGCACTGCAGTCTTCACTGAGTGTCAGTGGCCCTCTCCTTGCATCCGCGCTGTTCACTGCTGTTTCAGTCAGCACTAGCATTGTGGCTGACACCTGCTCACCGGATACTTGTCAAGCCAATGAACATGAGCCCTGCAGAGCTGCTTCCCAGCCTCACTGGGCATAAACCCTCAACTTCTCAAACTCTCCTGATCCACCCCCTTCCCTGAATCCTCTCATCTTCCTTCCCAGACCCAGCTCCCCTGGCTTCCTGCCACCTCTCTGGAAACTGCTTCTCAGTCCGTTCCTGTCCCTCCACCACCCCCTTTCTTTTTCTCTTAGGATTCAACCCCGGGTCCTCCTCTCTTTCTTTCTGTGGTACCCAATCCACTCCCATGGGGGTTTTTGTTTCATTTGTGGAGGAGCAGGGAGAGAGAGAAAGAAACACTGATTTGTTGTTCCACTTATTTATGCATTCACTGGTTGCCTGTTGTATGTGCCCTGACCCAGGAGCGAACCCCCAACCTTGGCCTATCGGAACCACACTCTAAACAACTGAGCTACCCGGTCAGGGCCTCCACTTCCATGGTTTTAACTACTGCTTATAATGACAGAAACAATAATGGATAACATAAGTATCTTGCTATATGTTAAGTACTGCTCTAGCTCTTTACTGGTCTAATCCTCAAAACAAGCTGATGAGGTTGGCACTGTTATTATTCCCATTTTGTGGATGATGGGCTGAGTGGCTGAGTGACCTGTCTCCAGCTCACACCCCTCCTGAGCGCCAGACCCTTATTTCCACTTGCCTTGAACACCTCCCCTTGGATGTGACTAACCACGCTCAGAACTGGACTCCTGATATTCCAGCTCCAAACCTTTCGTTTTCCAAGGCCCGACCTCAGTAAAAACCACCCAGTCTCACCCAGAAAACATGGTCAAGCATCATTTCTTTCTACTTCCCATCTTCAGCCAACTTCTAACAAGACCGGTAAACTCCTTACTGTCATTCCAGTGTGTTCCCTCTTCTCCATTCTGTCTCCTTCTATAATCCAGGTCTTCGTATTTCTCACCTCTAAACCAATCTCCATCTCCCCAGTACGGTGCCCACAGGGAGTCTGGTTTCCTGGTCCTCCTCCAACCAGAGTTTAGTGGTGAAGAACATGAGCTGTGGGATCCGACAGAGTCATTCTGCTACTTACCTGTGTCACCCTGGGCAAGCTGCTCACCCTTTCTGAATCTGCATTTTCTCTGAAATGAAAGAGGAGGAAGCACCGGCTCTCCAGAGTGGTTGGCACATGCAAAGCCCTCCAAAGCGGGGGCCGGCTACCCCCACACGCCTGGCGCTCACCAGCAGCACCCTGTGTCCCAACCATACCGCCCTGCTCGCCCGGCCACAGGGTGGCATGTACTTTCCAACATGGCACTCACCTCATTCTTCACTCCAGCCACTCCCTTCTCCGTATGGCTTTGTCCACTCACATGTCACCTTCTCCAGAGAAGCCTTCTGACTCTTTACCCCCACCCCACCCCCTCAGCATGGCCTCAGACCAACCTGGTTTCCTTTGTATTCTTCTTACAACACCACACCATAAATGCCGGTTTCCTTACTGGTATCCCCGTAGACCGTGTCATCCCTGAGGGCAGAGACTGCATCTTGGTCTTCCTCTTTGCCCCGGCACAGGGGCCCGACACGGAGAAGATGCTCAGTAAGTGTCTGTTCGATAAAGGGATGCATCAATGAATAGACCAGTGACTGCTTCACTTGGGACAGGTGGGTGTCGTCGGCACCACAGGCTTCGGACGCAGCTGCCGAAGACGGTAGTCTCCGGTCGTCGTTTGTCCTCTGAACGAGTCTGCTGTGCCTAGTGACTAGTGCGGCGTGCAGAGTTGTACGGGGCTGTGGTTCTTGTGGAGACATTTGGGCAGGTGCAAGCCCGTTCGCTTTGGGTGTAAACAGGGACAGTCGTGAATTTTTGAGTGCAATCGGAAGTGATTCTGTGAACAAACCTTCATTTTCCCGAGGAGCTCCAAGTGTGGCAGACACATAATCAGCGAAGGGTCAAGCATTCAGTGTGGAGCGAGTAGGCAGAACCAGGCACTCCTCTCCTGGAGCGCTCGGTCCTACGCAGGCAGAGAAGGCCTACGTTTGCGGTCAGGGAAACGTCCTAAAACATCTTCATCCCTTCACTCCTGCCCTGAACGTTCTCTGAGTCATTTCTCGCTGCAGGAAGAGCTCCCTGAGGCCCAGGCAGGCATCTTCCCCACCGTGTCCTCGCACTGAGGGGAGACTAGCTCTGCCTCGTAACAGCCCAGCGACTACTGAGAGAGGCGCTGCAGCTGACAAGGCCCGGCAGCAGAGTTGGGAGCCAGCCACTCGGATCCAAAGACCAAGCTGCACTAGTTCACGAGCAAGGAAGAAAAGGTTTCAGAACCGAACAATAAGGCAGCAAGTGGGAATGACTTGAGGGTTTCGGGCACCCACTGGGGCAGGCGGTGGCTGCAAGCAGCCAGAGGCACCCCAGGCTGCCTCCCGTGCAGGTGTGGGAGTGTCGGGGGAAGCCCGGGAGGCTTGGTGTGCTGCCCCCTTCCCTCACAGTGCCCTTCACTATGCTGCTGGCTCTGTGACTCCAAATTAGGACAAAATTAGAGCAACTGGAGGCTGGGGCGGGCAGGGCAGGGCATGCAGCTGGGATTGCGAGGCCTGGACGAAAGGGGAAGCCCACGCGCAGTGGCTGGCTGGTCATAGGAAGCGTTTCTAAGTGAAGCCGCTGTTTCTGAATCAGGCCGGTCCACAGGGGAAAGGGGCTGCCCTAGTAGGTCCGTCCCTAAGTTTGAGTTTGTGATTGGGAAAAACAGGCTGAGACGAGACTGGCTTTGTGTGGGGCTTCAGGACGGGTCCTCTGGTGTGTCCCATGGCTCTAGAGCCTGGATGAAGGGGAGACCCCCCGGGATCTGGCGCAGGGGCAATTTTAGGGAGATGGGCTTCTCTTTATGGTAGCCTATGGGTGCTTTGCCTTTGAGCTACACACCAGCCAAAACTGGTTCTGTCCTTCCTGCCGGAGCCCTGTGGGCCTGGCGTCGGGGAGTCACTCTCCTCCCTCTGGCGGTGCTTACAGCACAAGGCAGAAGGGAGTGGAGTATGCAGAGCGTGAGACACAGGATGGGCTGCTGGCTGCCACCCAGTCTGTTGGTGATTATCAATGACAGTTTTCTGACAGGGTTATAAATCACCAGCACATGTTCATCGTTAGGCAGCGCAGTTTTGTTTGGAGTCAAGCAAGTAAAGCCCTGGCTGGAGATTGAGTGCCGTCCTGTAAACCGAAAGGTCACAGGTTCGATTCCCAGTCAGGGCATATGCCTGGGTTGTGGGCCAGGTCTCCAGTGGGGGCCACATGAGACACAATCACACATTAATGTTTCTTTCCCTCCTTCTCCCTCCTTTCCCCTCTGTCTATAAATAAATAATCTTTTAAAAATGTATTTTTTTAAAAAAAGCAAAATCCATCAATGACAGCATGCAATAGAGAAAATATACACCAATACCACATATGAACACAAGCACCCAAATTCTAACTAAATATTAGTAAACTGATTCTAAAAGTATTATGATTGCATATATATAGAAATGCATGTATATACATATATCTATATATCTATATACATCATCTTTTTTGAGAAACTTTTTTTAAAGATTTATTTATTTTTAGAGAGGGGGAAGGGAGAAAGAAAGAGAGAAACATCAATGTGTGGCTGGTTGCCTCTCATACGCCCCCTACTGGGGACCTGGCCTGCAACCCAGGCATGTGCCCTGACTGGGAAAGGAACGTGTCTGTTTGGTTCGCAGGCCAGCACTCAATCCACCGAGCTACACCAGCCAAGGCATATATATATATCATCTTGATAGGAAAAAAAAAACTTTTTTAAATTTTATTTATTTATTCTTAGAGAGAGTGGAAGGGAAGGAGAAAGAGAGGGAAAGAAACAATGTGTGGTTGCCTCTTGTACACCCCCATCTAGAGGTGAGGCCCGCAACCCAGGCATGTGTCCTGACTGGGAATCGAACCGCTGACCATTTGGTTTGCAGGCTGGTGCTCAATCCACTGAGCCACACCAGCCAGGGCATGAGCTATCTTTTTTAAGAAACTATAGCAGCCCTGGCTGGTGTGGCTCAGTGAACTGAGCACCGGCCTGCAAACTGGAATGATGTGGTTTCGATTCCCAGTCAGGGCACATGCCTGGGTTGCAGGCCAGGTGGCCAGTAGGGGGGCACGTGAGAAGCAAGCACACATGGATGTTTCTTTCCCTCTCTTTCTCCCTCCTTTCTCCTCTCACTAAAAATAAATAAATAAAATGAAATAAAGTCAGTAAATAAGAAATATATATATATTTTAAAGATTTTATTTATTTTTAGAGAGGGGGAAGGAGGGAGAGAAACATCAATGTGTGGTTGCCTCTTGCATGCCCCTTATGGGGGACCTGGCCCGCAACCCAGGCATGTGCCCTGGCTGGGAATCAAACCCATATCCCTTTCGTTCATAGGCCAGCACTTGATCCACTGAGCCACACCAGCCAGGACTCTCCCCTTCTCTTTAAAAAAATATAATAATAATAATAATGAAAGAAAACTTCCCTAATTTGGTAAAGGAAATAGACTTGCAAGTCCAGGAAGCACAGAGAGTCCCACACAAGATGAATGCAAAGAGGCCACTCCAAGACACAGCATAATAGAAATGTCAACAGTTAAAGATAAAACGTCTTAAAAGCAGCAAGAGAAAAGCAGTTAATTACCTACAAAGCATTTCCCAATGACTGTGAGCTGATTTCTCAAAAGAAACTTTGCAGGCTAGGAGGGATTGGCAAGAAATATTCAAAGTCATGAAGAGCAGGGACCTATAGCCAAGATTGCTCTACCCAGCAAAGATCTCATTTAGAATTGGAAGGTAGTTAAAGAGCTTCCCAGACAAGAAAAAACTAAAGGAGTTCCTCACCACCTAACCATTATTGTATGAAATGTTAAAGGTACTTATTTAAGAAAAAGAAGATCAAAACTATGAACAATAAAATGGCAACAAATACATTTATCTATCAAAAATTGAATATATAAAACAAACTAAGCAAACTAAGCAAAGAAGAGGGGAATCATGGGTAGGGAGAGGGTTTTGATGGTTGCCAGGTGAGCGGGGTGTAGGAGAACGGGTGAAGAGGCAAAGGGATTCGGAAGTACAAATAGGTAGTTACAGAATAGCTGTGGGGATATAAAACACAGGATAGGAAATGGAGTCGCCAAAGAACTTACATGCATGACCCATGGACATGAACGGTGGTGGGGGATTGCCTGAGGGAGGGGGCAGTGCTGCGTGGGGGGAGCAAAGTGGAAAAAATTGAAACAATCGTAGTAGCATAATTAATAAAATATAACTAAAAAGAAATCAAGCATGTTTTTGGTAAACCCAATATTGAGCCTTTTCCAAGGAGGACCTTAAAAAACGTCACCACCAATTTCTCCGTATTTCTCGCCATGGAAATCTTCAGCAAAAGACGAAAGATTTGTTCTCCCTGAAGAGAAACCAGACCATGATGCTCCTGCTGCGCCCATCTTCCCAGATAGCACTGGCCCCCAACACTTGGGGTTTCTTTGCACCAACCAACGAAAGCTCTCCAAAAAGAAAAGTTTTTCTGCCATTGTAGAGAATTATCCCTGCATGCTCTTACTGGGTAAAATCTCCTGACAAGGAGTTCTGACTGGTGTGGCTGTTGGCTGGGCTTCATCCTGCGCACTGAACGGCTGCAGCTGCGATTCCCCTCAGGGTGCGTGCCTGGGGGCACAGGCTCAGTCCCTGGTGGGGTGCAGGTTGGGTCCCTGGTGGGGTGCAGGTTGGGTCCCTGGTGGGGTGTGCACTAGAGGCGACTGAGCAGGTGAGTGTCTCTCTCTCATGTTGGTGTTTCCCTCTTTCTCCCTCCCTTCCCCTCTGTCTAAAAAATAAATAAAATCTTTTTTTTAAATCTCCTGACAAGGAAATAGAAGGTTAATTGTCATTATTCAATAATAATACTTTTCATAGAGTAGTATACATTCCATTCGGGTATGCAAATGAGCTACTCAGGGAAACAAGAACTTTTCCCGAGTCCAGTCTCCCCAGGAGAAAGTGGAGAGGTGGGTCCCACTAGGCTCCTGTAGTGGGGACAGCGCGTTTTTAAGTCCTGTCGCCTTGTAGCGAGCACGTGTGTTCAGAGTAACATTTACCGCGGGTGTGTGCCAGCAGGTACAGTCGCAGCAGCACCTCGCCCTGCCCCTCCTAGCTCGGCCTCTCTGGGGTTCCTCTCTCCTACAAAAAAATATTCAGTCCCCTCATCTTCCCAGGCGTCCCCACAGCCCTCCTGTGAAGCTCTGTTGCCACACTGAGCACCTGGCAGCGTAGGAAACTGTATTCTATGGGCCGAGTGAATGTTGGAAGGAATGAGTCACTAGAAAATATTTACAGAAAATCCCTTTAATAAATTGAATTGCCTCCTCCCTCCCAACCAAATCTTTTCTTCCTTTTGCTTCCACCACTTCCTAGCTGTGGTTCCTCAGGCAAAGTGTTTTACCTCTCTGAGCCTCATTCCCGGTCATGTAAAATGGGATGACAGTCACAGTGTTATTGCAAAGGGACCTCACTGCCCTCGCACAGAGCCGAGGCAGCGAGACTCAGTAACGGTTCACCAGAAACTAAAGCTTCTCCAGACTGCCGTCAGCCTCGCCCCTACCCCTTTCCCATTTTCTGCCAG
The DNA here is from genome assembly GCA_004027735.1 of Carollia perspicillata. NCBI lineage: Eukaryota > Metazoa > Chordata > Mammalia > Chiroptera > Phyllostomidae > Carollia > Carollia perspicillata. Next base: position 10,178 of record PVKM010046079.1, read on the forward strand.
GCATCCCCCTCCACTTTCCTTGTCTCCCTCTCCCCACTTGTCTTTCCCACCCTTGTCTGGCTTTGAAAACCCTGCCCTTCCCTCCTCCACAAATCCTTTGGGATTCCTCCAAACAGAAGGTGGCCCCACTTCTGTGGCCTCCAGCTCTGACAGCCTCTAGGCCTCTCCGATGGCCCAACCTTCCCTATTCTAGCTATGGCTGATTGGGGGCGAGGTGGGGGGGCTCCCCCTCCTCCTCCTCTGTAACCAAGAGCTCCAAGAGGGCATGACTGAGGTGTGTCCCCTGCGTGCCCCCCCCCATACACCCCTTGTGCAGTGCTGGCCAATTAAAGGTCAGGAAAGGTTGATGAAGAGGACGGGGGTAAAGGAAGTGACTGGGTTCAAGAGGCTCTTTGCTGCTTTGGCGAGGCCGAGCGTGCTGGGGCTGCGGGCTCCTTTCTCCATGGCCTCTGCCCTTCCCCAGCCATCAAGCTGATCAAGGACCTGGTCAACTACGACGTGTGCGCCGCGCTGCTCAAGGGCCTCGTGGACCTGCTGATACCATCCATCAAGGAGACTCGCAAACTGCAGCCCAAGATCCTCAACGGTAGGGATCCGCTGGGACTTGGGGAAGGCTCCCCGCGAGGGGAGGGGCCCCTGCCTCACAGTCTCCCCTCCACCAGACTCTACAGTCCTCCAGCTCACCGCCCACCTGCCGGTGTTTCTGCAGCAGGCTGCAGCTGCCAAGGCCATCAGGTAAACGGACAGGGCGCAGTGGGTGGATGGAGCAAGCAGGCCTGGGAGCAATCTGACCAGCGGGGCCGCAGAGTCACCAGGGGTGGCTGCAGCTCCAACCACCCACCCAGGGTCCTGGCGCATAGCAACTTGAGCCTAGCGGAGGAGATGCTGCACCTGCGTGTGGTGCCCAGCCTGATGGCCGCCATGGGCAACACAGACCACAGCAACAGCCAGCGACAGGCCAGCCTCACACTGGAGGTGCGCAGGAGGCGGCTGGTGGGGTGGTGGGGACCGGGCGTGGGCACCCAGTCACACCGCCCACCTGTCGTAGTTCTTCGTACAGACATTCCCGGTGGTGGAGGAGCAGGTGCGCAGGTCCATGGGAGAGGAACTCTACAAGCTCTTCCTTGTAAGTGCTCCCACCCCTCAGCGCCGGCCACAAAGAGCAGCTGGCCAAAACAGAATGGTGCCTCCCCCAGACTGGCCCACGCTGTTTGGGCCTGGTGGCCAGCTGCAGGGAAGGCCTGCCCTGGCTTGGGCTCCACCTGGCATCCTTCCCTTCCCTTTCCTGCTCCTGCCTGCAACATCCCTGTGCTCGAGCCCACTCCAAACCCAGACCGCCCTGGCACCCCAGCCACCTTCCACTTCCTCCTGTCCTCAGAGCAGCCCAGAGGACTTGTACATGAAAATGGACAGTGTTCAGGTGGACATCTTGGCAGCCAACAAAGTCAATGTTACCAAAAGTGAGTAGGGAGTGAGGGGACCTGGAGCAGAGGTACAGCCGGCCCAGACTCAGGCTCACCTCCCTGTTTCCAGCGTTATACCCCAAGGGCCCCTTGTACGGCAATAGGCACTTTGACTACAGCCTCGGTGATCAGGAGCAGCTGGACGACATC
>PVKM010046080.1:0-11791 GCA_004027735.1 Carollia perspicillata
AGGTACTGGGAATAAGAAGCGTAAATGGTAGGTACAAACTAGACAGGGGGAGGTTGAGAACAGTATAGGAAATGTAGAAGCCAAAGAGCTTACATGCATGACCCATGGACATGATCTAAAGGGGAGGAATATGGGTGGGGGGTGCAGGGCAGAGGGAAATAAAGGGGGGAAATAGGACAACTGTAATAACAAAATCAATAAAATATATTAAAAGGAAAGCTTAAGTGGCTTTTTCCAGCAGAGATTGTAGGTGGTTTTTTTTGTTTGTTTATAACGTTCTTTATTTACAAATAAATTTTACTTGTAAATATTTATCCTATATTTAGTCAAAGGGTCACCTAGAGTAAAAAAAGAATTAATAGAGAGCTAGAAGATACTTTCTACTGTGTATGTTTAATTTTTCAAATATATTTTTAAGATTATTGAACTCTTTAACTTTTGTCCCAAGCCTAGTCCCACCTCAGACAGCTTTTCTCCTTAAACCAACACAAGGCCAGCTGGACATTTTATAAAAAGCATCCTCACCGATAACCTATAGGGTTTATAAATATGGCAGCACTCGTATCCCATGTCTGATAGCTAAGTCCCTAATGCTTAGCAACACACATAATGACCTCAACACTATTCACACCAAGATGCTAGGATCTCTGTCGCCCATGTCTATACTGCCTAGATCTCTAATGTACCCCAGGTTCCTCTATCACCCCAGGGTGCTGATACCAGTGGAATTCCATTCCACACTGTGTTCACCAGCCAGTTTGCTCGCTCCTGCTCCTCACCTCTTTCTTCTTTTGATCTTTCTTTTTCTTCTTGTGTCTTCTCTCCTCTCTTTTTCTCTTTTCTCTCTCCTCCCTTCTCCTTCTCTCCCCTCCCCTTCCCTTGCCAATCCCTCCTCTCTTTCTCTTCCTTCTTTATTTCTTTCATCAAATACTTATTCACTATATGTGGTAGCCCTTTGTTAGGCTTTAATGACACTATGTTAAGAGTTTACAGTTAAATAGAAAAGTAAATATTAATGAAATGATCACAAATTGTGATGAGTTCTATGAAGATAAAGAACAGAAACACATGATAACAGGTTCCAGAAATCTGGTGTCATCTGGAGTGTTTGAGAACTCACTTAGTTTTAAACTCAGATCTGAGAGAGAGGTTGAATTCACTAACTTATTCTCCCTTTGTCTGTTTTCTGTTTTATTTCTGAGAGAGCAATCTCCCCATCTGCCAGCTGCCTTCCCAGTCTCTCTGGCTTTTGTGTTCCAAAAGCGTAAGCCCTTGGGGAAAGGAATTTATGTGTATAAACAAAATGTTTTATTTGATGGCAAGGGGAAGGTAGAGTCTCCTTCCGACTAGGAAAAGATGCATCTGACTGAGATGATGAGGCAAAGAGAGTATGAGAGGCAAACAGAGGGAGAAAGCGATCTTTTGAGCTCCTAGATCAGAAATAACCCGCACACACCATCCTCAGAAGCTGATGGGTGGGGCAATGGACAAGCATAGGAATAGTAGATTCCAGAAAACACATGTCTGTATCTAGGCCAGAAGTTACAACTCAGACACTTACAGGGTCTAGGTAGGTGACAAATTAGGGAAGCACAGATGGTCGTAGAAGACTCGGGGGAGTTAAATGGCCCATCTAGAGGGGTTGCCATTACTCAAAGTCTCCTGATTGCTGCCCAGCAGGAGTGGGGGCCCAGTGTTGCCAGATCTCCTGATTTTTCAAATCTAAACTTTAAGTTACAACCTCTTAATTTTTAATTGACTCAATTGTCCATGTCAAACTAAACGTAACTTAGTCCATTCAGGATGCTAGAACAAAAATACCATAGATTTACAAACAGCAAAACTTACTTCTCACAGTTCTGGGAAGTCCAAGGTGAAGGCACAAGGAGATTAAGTATCTGGTGAGGTCCCGCTTCCCAGTTCACAGCCATCTTCTCCCCGTGTCCTCACATGATGGAAGGGGTGAGAGAGCTTTGGGAGCTTCTTTTATAATGGTACTTATCCCATTTTTGACCACTCTGCCCTCCTCACCTCAGCACTTTCCAAAGGCCCCATCTCCAAATACCATCATGCTGGGGATTAGGATTTCAACATATGAATTGGGGAGGTGGCGCAGACATTCAGTCCAATGTAGTAGCTGTGGGTTAAACCCACCCTACAGGCCAGACATGTAGGAACTGATCAAGGAAGAAAAGGCAGCCTCACAAAACAGTGCCTGTGCTCCAAGCACGGAGCAAGTAGAGGAGATGTGGTCCACAGTGTAGACCAGGCCCACATGCTCCTTCCTACCTCCAAGGCCCTTCTTCAGACCAAGAGCCAAAGACGCTGGATTAGAGAAGAGAGGTGAGAGGACAAGACCTCCCAGAGGACCTGATACTATACTTTCTAGCTACCAGTACAGGTGAATAGAGACAGTCAGAAATGAAATTGAGTACAAAAGAATCGTTAATACTACAGATTATTTTTTGTAATCCTGATAGGAAAAGCAGAGGTGCTCTACCACCTCCTTCCCATCCCCTCCCGCCCGCAGGGAGCCAGGCTTCCTAAGAACCACGGCCCCGAGAGCTCCTCCCATGCATGGCCCTGGGCAGGCAGGGGCCTCTGACTCACTGCTCCTGCTGTCTCTTCCTTCCCGCCAACTCCACAGATGCTTCCTTCCCTTCCTGCCCAATCCATGCCAGGACCGAGCCCCCAGGCCCCATCTTCCACCACTCTTACCAGCCCATGTGCAAGTCAGATCCCTGTAAGCAAGGGTTTGGGAGTGAGAGGCTGGGAGGAGGCACTTGTATTTCAGGGACTGTGAGAAAAACGAGTGCCTGGAATCCCCACTTGGAACCTGGAACAAACAGAGACAACATAAGGAGGAGGGGCCTTTCTCTCCTGCTGTGTATAATTACAGTTTGGTCATATTAAATCGTGATGTGAAGATTGGTCTGGAACACTAAACCAATTCCTGATTTTTAAAAAATAATAGGGAGAAGCATTTTAAGCTCCACCAACCTGTGATCAAAACCATGGTCCTCTTCACTACTTTCCTCTCTTCCATTTCAACTTTTCTCCCTTAGTTAACCCACTGATTCTTATAGCTTCACAGATGAGTCAAATCCTAGACTTTAAATGCAACTTCTCTGAGCACAGGCCGCACCCTTTCCACTGCCTGGGGCACAACTCAGCCGGGGCTGTCTGGAAGGTTTCCCACACACCTGTGGGGATTTTAGTAAGAAGCTCCCCAGAGCTGCGGAAGCGTCTAAGGGCATGTGGGTGAAACATGAAAAATGCCCTCCTCTTGCTCCAAGGGAGTAGGGGCGTGTGTCCCCAGGTCAGGGCAGGCCGAGTTTCAACCTCAGGGCTGGGAATTCCTCCTCTCATCTTCCCTTTTGCTGTCATTGCTTTTCGAGTCATGGAAACGTCCCAGTGATTCTGTTCCTGGGAATTTATCCAAAGAAACCCAAAACACTAACTAATTCAAAAGAATAGCTGCACCCTTATGTTCATTGAGCGCTATTTACAATAGCCAATATTTGGAAGCAGCCCAAGTGCCCATCAGGAGATGAGTAGATAAAAAAAGCTGTGGTACATTTACACAATGGAATACTGTGTGGTCGTAAAAATAAGGAAATCTTACCTTTTTTTGACAGCAGGGATGAACCCAGAGAGCATTATGCTGAGTGAAATAAGCCAATAAGAGAAAGATGAATACCATATGATTTCACTTACATGGGGAATCTAATGAACAAAATAAACAAACAAAATAGAAACAGACTCATAGACACAGAGAACAGCCTGACAGCTGTCAGAGGGGACAGGGGTTGGAGAGCTGGGTGAAACAGGCGAGGGGATTGAACAAACAGAAAACTCGGACACAAGCAACAGTATGGTGATCACCAGAGGGAAAGGGGGTGGGAAGAGGTAGAAGAGAGTAAAGGGGGGATAAACTGTGATGGAAGGAGACTTGACTTTGGGTGGTGAACACACAAGACAATATACAAATAGTATGTTATATAGAGAATCATACACTTAAAACCTACATAATTTTATTAGTCAATGTCACCTCAGTAAATGTAATAAAAATTACAAAAAGAAAACACTGTCATCTCCCAAGCAGTGTAGATGTCAGTTCTTCCGGAAAGTCTCTCCTGATCCCCTGAGTGAGAATTCGGTGTCCTGTGCACCCCGCACTGCCCTCCTGACTACGCGCGCTGCGCTGCACTGTGATTACTGGCCTGCATCTCACTCTAGACTGACCCATCTTTATATGCCTTTTATGCAGTGCTTTTATTTCATTTTATATTTATGGTTTGGACACTTGGGCAAGAAATACTGTATTTTCTTACTTTCCTTAAACCCATTTATTTGATTCCAAGTCCCCCTCACGCTGTGCTGGGGCATTATTTCCATCTCAGTCATTCTTGGTTCTCCTGCAGGACCAGGACCCCAGGGAGGATCCTCTGTACCTCAGTCACCAGGACACCCTCTTGGTCTCCTGGTTATCAGCTATGCTGATTCTGTGCTATGCCTGCAGGCACTGGAATCCAGGCAAGACCAAGAGCCATGTAATCTTTTCTGTGAGGTCTCTCTGCTTCAGGGAGCAAGAGTTCCCACACTACTCCTAATTCCACCCTCCAACCTTCCACAGAGTTCTCGCCTCTCTCTCCAGGACACCCAGCACAAGTTCCTCAATGCATTTAGGCCTTTAAAAGTGGAAATAAAGGGAAGTGCCTTGCCAGTAACTTCTGCTTTCTGTCCCCTCTGAGGCAAGGTCAGAACCTGGCTTCCTACCGAACTGAGGGAGGATAAAGAACAAAATACAGGAAGAAAACATACATCGGTATCTCAGAAAATTTCCCAGCCATTTGTACCTCATCCTTGCCCCCTCTTCTTGGCACCCCTACAGTGAATCATGCCCCCACCACCCGCCCGCCCCCCACCACCACAGGGGTCCACATCCTGATCCCTGGACTGTACGTATGTTACCTTCTATCCTAAAGGGGACTTTGCAGTTGTGACTAAATTAAGAATCTTGAGATAAGGAGATCATCCCAGATTTTCAGGGGAGTGGGGGGGTGCTCAATGTAATCACAAGTGTCCTATTAAGAGTAAAGCAGGTGGGTCAGAGTCAGGGAGAGGAGACACAAGGAAGGAAGAAGTCAGAGACGAGAGATACCACACTGCTGGCTTTAAATGGGGAAGAGGCCATGAGCCAGAGAATAGGAGCAGCCTCTAGCATCTGGAACAGGCGAGAAAATGGGTTCTCCTCTAAAACCTCCAAAAAGAACACAGGCTGCCAACACCTTGACTTTAGCCTAGTGAGAAATGGTTTGAACTTTTGATCCTCAGAACTGTTAAGATAATACAGACGTTACAGGCTAAGCCACTCGGTTGTGGTGATTTGTTGTCGTTGTTTAAGATTTTATCTCTTTATTTTTAGAGAGATGGGAAAGTAAAGAAAAGGAGAGGGAGACAAACATCAATCCTTTTCCTCTCTCACACCCCCAACTGGGGATCTGGCCAGAAACCCAGGCATGTGTCCTGACTGGGAATTGAACCAGCAACCTTTCCGTTCACAGGCTGGCACTCACTCCACTAAACCACACTAGCCAGGGCTGTAGTAATTTGTTACAGCAGCAACAGGTGAGCAATAGGTCGCTGAGGGCAGTGACTGTCTAGCCCATGTAGGACCTTATCAAATGTCTTGCACAGGGTACTCAAAAAATGTTTCTACAGTTCTCTGCCTCTCATATGTAGAAGCTTAAGAAATTGAAAGACAGCATACTGGCCTTAACATATGGTTTAATCTGCAGGATTTGGGCAGGATCAGGCTCATTTTTTAATTTTTAACATGTATTGTCCAGGTTTTTGCCCTTGCTCTTATTTAACCAATAAAGCACTTCAAGCAGAGTGGAGAAGGAAATTTTTATTGGAGTGAAACCCAGCCTTTGTTATTTAAGATTTGTTTTTACCCACTAGACTTCAAAGACAGTAATTCCATTTTATGGCTTTACACTTAAAACATTTTTCCTTTTGTTTAAAAAGATGAATTTATAGTAGTTCAACTAGTTTTCTGTTTGAAATAAAATAGATTTCAAGTAAAATAGATTCCAAGTAAAGTAGATTTTATAGAACAAGTCTACTTTCAATCTATACATTTTGTCATAGAAGTCTTTCCCCCATTATCAAACATGAGTTAATTATTTAAAGCCCCTTCTTCCTATGAACATTCTTTAGACAGAGGGAAGATAATCTTGATCCACTTAGGGAAAGGAAGCCACAGTAATTTATTTCTATGGCCTATCAGCACCATGCAGTAAAAGAGTCACAAGCCCAGGAATAAGTAGACAGGGTCTCTCTGCTCCCGCTGTGGGAGCTGAGTTTCTGGGTGCGAATTCCATCACCTGGTTCATACCCTGTTTCCTCTTCCCCATACGTGAAAGGGGGGCTGACACCGATGACCTCACACACCGTGCAGGGAATCTGGTCGGAGTGTGTAGATCTGGGGGAGAGTCTGATGTCCTGCATTCTAACCGGCCTCCTCCCCGAGGAGGCTGCTGATGCACACCCTCAAACCATGCTCTGATGCACTTTGAGTAATAAGGTGCCAAGGGCTCTGGCTGGTGTGGTTCAGTGGACGGAGTGCCAGCCTGCAAACTGAGAGGTCACCGGTTTGATTCCTGGTTGTGGGCCAAGTCCCCAGTTGCGGGGGTGTGAGAGGCAACCATGCGACGTATCTCTCTCACGTCAGTGTGTCTCTCCTCTCTCTCTCTTCCTTCCTCTCTCTAAAAAATAAAGAAAGAAAGATTTAAAGAAATTTTTAATAAAGGCTCCGTGGGACGGCCCATATCTGGAAATGTTTTGTGTTTTGTTAACTCATTTATGTATTCAGAGTTACTGCTATTGTTCGCATTTTTAAAAATACATTTTGGACAGTTAGAAAGGACCCATATAGTTCAAGGTTTAAGTAAATTAGAGATCGGGATCACTATGAAGGATTGCAGATCACTCCAAACAAATATATAAACACACACCTTTTCTTCTAGCCAATGAGTTCTAACCCTGGCTGTACATTTGTATCACCTGGCATGACTTCAAAACCTACTGATGTCTGTCCAGTCACCCACACTGACCGGAATATAATCCGAGGTCTGGGAGGGGCCCAGTCACCTGGTATTTCTAAAAGCTCCGTTTGTGATTCTAACATGCAGCCAGGGTGGCGAACCCCTACGATGGCACTCCAGGTACGGACAAGTTGTTTTTCACAGTACCCACAGCTGTTATCCATTAACTCAGTGCATTCTTGTGGAAAGTTTAGTTAAATTATACAGCTCACATAAACACTTCTCTTATGAACTTGTAATTCAAGAAGGGTTCTCAGCAAGGAAGAGGATACAGAGAAACCCCTAGCTTTGTTTTGTCCTTTGCAGAAAAAATAAAGAAAATTATCAGATTATAATGCACACTGGGGCTCTAGGGAACACACTGGCTTTAAGGGAGGTTTTGTCCGTTTTCTCCCTTGTAAGGCTCAACTTCAAGTCAGCAACGTCTTATAAAGTCAGCAGAAGCCAACAGATGTAGTAATAGTTCCTGGATGTTCAAATGTCAAGAGAACAATCCCTCCCTGGGAACGAGTCTTTCCATAACGTGGTTAAGAAGCCAGGCTGTGGTTGGAACCCTGGCTGCACCATTTTCTAACTATAGAGTCTTGGGCAATTTTCTTGACACCTGAGTTTCCTTATTGGTAAAATGTAATGGTGATTGGGACATGAAGATTAAAATAAGTTAATGTGTGTAAAGTGTTTTTTGTACAATGCTTGGTATATAGAAGTGGAATATTACTATTTCCCCCCTTAAAAATTACATTTTAGCATTATCTCATTGAAACTACAGCGTATGTGAATTGGAATGTCCAACGTTTTGGTGTCTCTGGGCCACACTGGAAAAAGAAGAGTTGTCTTGGGCCACACATTAAATACATAAACACGAATGAAAACAAAAAATGTCATAGCGTTTTAAGTAAATGTAGGATTTTGTGTTGGGCCACATCCATGGCCATCCTGGGCCACATGCGGCCCGCGGGCTGCGGGTTGGACACCAAGAATGATGAAATGAGTCACGAGGCTGCTGGCAGGGCTGAGGCGGTGAGGAAGCCAGAGAGGTACATTGACTCTGGTGTGTGGCAGACCTGACAGGCTAGGCCAAAAAGTCTAGCTTCATCTTGTTGGCAATAGAGAGGCATTTGAAATTTTTGAGCCAGAGAATGATGTGAACATTTTTCTCTTTCAAAACCAACCAGGGCAGAGTTCAAGTGGGGTGTGCAAGTGTCTCGCCTCTCCTCGGGCTGCCAGAATTTCTCTGCCCTACTTCTCCAAGTGATACCGTCATAGCATTTGCATTGCAATTTGTGGTTTCCTGAAGCAAAGAAGGATTCTCAAGCCACTGAGGTTTCCATTTCTGCCCCAAGAGGATGACAGTTGAACCAAACTTTGAAACCCCAATGTACATTCTGACATCTCTCAGCCAGCTACAGTCCTGGAGTAATTTAATTTTTTCCTTAAGTCTTAAAACAGATATTTGTATCATCTTGGGCACTTTGGAGATTTACATTCCAGTCCCCTTAGCAAGTACAAATCAAAATAAAAGAGCAAGGCAACTGGGAATAATGTCAAGGATCTTTCAGGAGTAGCTGAGGCTCCCAGATACTACAGGGATTTCACGGAACAGAGAAATTGGTAGCTTGCTCTCAAGTAGCTTATGGGTTTAGAATCAAGGAGTTTACAGCTGAGACTTTGGGATTTGTCGTGATGTGCTACAGAATGTGAAAAGTTTTACAGGATGGGAAGTTTGCCTAAATATTCTCCCATGTGTTAAAGCCAGAGAATGTAAAATCAGGTAACCTAGCTTTGGGCTTCTACTTAAGAAAAAGACAAAACACTCAAATAAAATAAATATATTCCTTCCAACTGAGGAGCAGGGGGTATTTGGGAAGTGGAGTTGAAATGATATAACTTTGAACCTGGTTCTTCTCCAATTTGGGGAGAGTCACGTTAACACTTAAATCTCTCTTCTCCCAGATGAAATGGTAATAGCAAATTCGAAATCATCCAGATGAGCCAAAGTTCAACAAATGCTAGTTAGTGCTTACATGTGCTAGCTTCTGTGTTTTATTCTTTAAATCCTTGCCATAACCCTGTTGACTATGTAATATCATTAACCCCACTTAACAGATAAGGGTATTGAAGCCTGGAGAGGGTAAGTAACTTGCTCAAAGCCACAAGCTTGAAAGTGGCAGATCCAGGATTCAAACACAGGATCTAGTCTTTGTGAGTGCAAGAAAATGCAGTCACTGCCCTGAACAAGCTCAGAGCCTAGTGGGGAGAAATAGAGTGCATACAGGCATGCTTACAAGGCAGGCGCATCTGTGGGATATCAACAGGACAGCAATATTAAGGGAGAGAGAAGACATTGTTGTCAGGGCAAAAAAGGCTTCTGAGAAGACTGGTGTTGGAAATGGGGCTGAAAAAGTGTGTGCACGGGATTCTACCTGGCAGAGAGCATGACGATGCTCTAGATAGAGGAAACAATTGTGAACATTGGAAGGGGGTGAGGGAAGCAGAGTCAAAAGGAGAGGTGATCATGGAAACAAGGTTGGAGTAATGTCACATCTCAACCCACCATTGCCAGCTTTGGGGTTGTAAGGTGACAGTGAGTCAAGGAATACGGGCAGTCCCTAGAAGCTAGAAAGGACAACGAAACAGAGTTTCCCCAGAAGGAACGTAGGCCTGCTGACACATTGACATTAGCCTGGTGGAAAAATTTATTTTGGACTTCTGACCCCCAAATATGTAAATAATATGTTTTTGTTGCTTTAAGACACTAAGTTTGTGGTACTTTGTTGCAAAAGCAATAGAAAGCTAATACACTATTATAATTTATTTAATAAAAATTATAAATTCATTTTATAGACTTTTATTTTAGAGAGGAAGAAACAGAGGTACAGAAGGATTAAGTTGCTTGTCCAAATCTTGATTACTTAACACTATTCTTTCTTGGGGGCTTCCTGGTTTTTCTTCTGTCTGTCTCCCCACTTTTTCCTTGGGCTTCTTGCAAGTTCCTTTACTCCTATACAATGTCTGAATCAGGAATTTATCCTAGATAATCTTTCTTTCTCTTTGAATTCTTTTCCCTAGGTGATCTCATCCATTCCCAGAGTTTTAAATACTGTTTAGAAGATCATTACTCCCCAGGCTATGGCTCTAATTGGCACCCCTCCTCTGAGCTCAAACTAGTAAGCTTGTCACCTGCCAACTTGACACCTTGTTCGGATAGCTTACAAATGTTTCACACCTAACATGTTCAAAACAGAATCCATCCCTATAAAACCTCTTCCCCATTCCCACATTCAATGACATTTGTCTCAAGTCAAAAAGTAGAGTCAAACTTCATTCCTCTCTAACTCATCCTCCACCTTCGTCCCACCACCGGTCCATCCATTTTTGTCTGCCTTCATTACTACCAGCCTGGTCCAAGTCACCACCATTTCCCACCTCAAAAACCAGAGTGGCTTCCCAGTCTTTCTGTGTCTTCCTTGATCCTCTGTGGATCCATTTGCTTCTCCCAATGAGTGTCCTTCTGAGCCAGTAGATTAGATCTTGTCAGGTCCCTGTTAGCACCTTTCAATGGCTTTCCACTGTAGTTAGAATAATATCAAACTTCTTTTCAGTGACTCATCAGTCCCCTCACAATCCAGCTCCTGCCCACCTCACCAATCTCACCTGTGACCACGGCTCCTCATTTTATTCACCTTTTCTGAACTACACCAGGCTTCTCTCAGTGCCTCGATGTCTTTATATGTACCACTTCCTTTTCGTGGGGTGTGTATACACACACACACACACACACACACACGCACACCTTCGTTTTGGGGAGAGGGATCAAACCATTATATTGAGGGTCTACAGGGGAGGGTCAAAGGGCTGGGAGGTTGATGTCCGATATCCTAGGCCCGGCCAGGATTTCCTCGGCTTCACAGCCACTGAAAGCCACATGCACACCTTTTACCTACCTGTTACTCACTCTACTACTTGAAGAGTGAATGTAAGTCAATAAATGATAAATAGCCACCAGAGTTTGCATTTTATAATATTCTGTTATTCCATTCACTGTACTTATCTATACATTAAATCCACTGTGCAGTCAAAGTAAAATTTCATGTTATGACAAATGTGATTTTTTTTTTACCTAAAGACATTTTGTACTTCTTTTGACCCTTACTTTATACTTGTGGTAAACCACATGGTACAAATTCAAAGAATAGAAATATATATTTAGGAAGTTGGAGGCGCTAAAGAGAAATTTATGGGCCAGACATGGTTCACAGAAAATCCCCCATGAGAAATAAAAATAGGACATAAATGATTCAAAATATATATAGCAAATGACTAATGCTTCTCAACTAGGTGTTTGGAGATGAGGAACAAAGTGATAAAATATAGTAGCAAGCAAATGCAATAATAATGTTGATAGATTTTACCTCAAATAAGGCTATGGTTGAATTTTTATAGTCAGGAAGGAGCCTACTCCTTTGAAAAATATCTGTAGAATAAAAAACACCTTTGTACTCCCTCCATCCTTCATGCAGGCAATGTACACCCAGTCCCCCAAAGAGGAAAAGTGGTGATGTGTGACCTGTTAAGTTTGAGGGATAATGTTCAATTCAATCAGTACATTTCTATTTTTATTTTTGTTTTTACTTTGAGATGATGGCATGCTAGGTGTTTTTGAAAACAGCAAGATGAAT
>PVKM010046081.1:0-11793 GCA_004027735.1 Carollia perspicillata
CCCTTTCCCCCTGAAATTCCCTCCCCTCCCCCCTCTAGTCACTATCAGCCTGTTCTCTATTTCAGTGTCTTTGGTTATATTTTGCTTGTTTGTTTTATTTTTGATTGGGAAGTTGTTGTTTATCATGAATGAACCCTCTAGGCCAAACAATTAATAAGGAGTACTACTTCCATGTTCTTTGTCCCTTGAGAGATGCAATATGATGAAAACGGCCACAGCTATGCACAACTGGTGATTGGCAGCTTCATCAGGACAATGAGCCCACTCATGCATCACCTGTTGTGCAGAGTTTTTTTGCAAAACATCAAATCACCCAGATGAGTCAGCCACCCTACAGCCCAGATAGGTACCCTGCAACTTCTGTTTTTTCCCAAAACTAAAATCATATTTGAAAGGGGAGACATTTCAGACCTCATGGATGAGATTTGGGAAAATACAAAGGGCCACTGATGGCGAGTCCAAGAAAGGATTTTGCAGAGTGCTTTGAACAGTGGAAGAGTTGCTGGGAGAACTGTGTGAGGTCCCAAGGTGCCTACTTGAAGGGCACTGAGGCATCATTGTCCTATGTACAATGTTTCTTGTACTTCGTATCTTCTTCAGTAAGTGTCTGTACTTATGATTTACATGGCTGGATCCTTTCGGGCCAGACTGAGATAGGCTCTGAGCACTGACAGCAGCCCAGGGATGTTGGGGCTCCAGAGGGTGATAAATGTATGAAATCATTTGTCACCATCATTATCTTCATGTTCATCACCAGACCCCAACTTCAAGGTCTCATATTATTTTGTTTGTTTAACAGCTTTATTGAGGTATAATTGATATATAAGGAACTACACATATTTAATGTGTACAATTTGATGAATTTGGACATATACAAACACCCATGATACCATCACCACAATCAAGGGAACAGGCATATCCATCACCTCCCAGAACTTTTTTGTGTCCTTTTGTTTTTGTTGTTTTTTGAGGGGAGGGTATTTTTTGTGGCAAGAATGCTTAACATGTGATCTACCCTTTTAACAAGTTTTGAAGTGAAAAACACCACATTGTTACATAGGCATTATGTTGTATGACAGATATTTAGAACTTATTCATCTAGCATAACTGAAATTTATACCCATTAATCAAAAACTCTCCTTTTTTTCCCTCCCTTCCTTCAGCCCTTGGCAACTAGTATTATATTCTCTGCTGTTGTGATTTTGACTATTTTAGAGACCATGTAAAAACACAATCAAGCATTATTTGTCCTTCTGGGATTCACTTATTTCTGTTAGCATTACATCCTCTAGGTTTATCCATGTCGTAACAGTGGCAGGATTTCCTTCTTTGTAAAAGCTGAACAATATTCCACTGTATGTATGTGTCTCATCTTCTGTATCCAATTAACTGTCAATGAATATCTGGGATATTTTTATATATTGGCTGTTTAACAATGCTGCAATAAACATAGGAGTGCGGATATCTCTTCAAGATCCTGATTTCAATTATTTTGGGTATACATCCAAAAGAGGGATTTCTAGATCACATGATAGTTCTATTTTTTTAATATTTTAAAGAATCTCCACATTGTTTTCCATAGTTGCTGAGCTATTTCACATTCATACCAACAGTGTACAAAGCCTTCTATTTCCCCACAACCTCACCAACATTTATATTTTTAAAAATAATAGCCATCCTAACAGGTGTGCTGTAACACCTCTATGTATTGCAGACTTGATTTGCATTTCCCTATACTAAATGGCGTTGAACATTTTTTTTCATGTATTATTGGCCATTTGTTTATGTTTTTGGAGAAATTCTGTTCAGATATTTTTATCACTTTAAAATCAGTTTTTTTTGTTTGTTTTCTTTTGCTATGAGTTGTAGTCTCATATTGGTTTGAATGCTTATAGAAAATGCATAATCTAGTTTTCTCCTCGGTGCTGAAAATCTTTCTTCCTTTTTTCCTTCCTTTCATTCTTTCTTTCTTTCTTGTTTTATTTATTAGTTGGAACACATGAGAAGCAAATATTTTTCAATTATGAACTCAGAATGTGAAATCCTGAAAGCAAGAAGTTCTTTCTGTATGAGAGAACTTGTGCTTTTTAAATACTTGACTGGTTCTTCACAAGTGAACCAGCAGAGGGCAGGATGGTGCAGGAGGAAAATCAGAAGCCCATCAGCCAGAAGTCTAGGCCTGGTCCCCTTTCCCCTGGAAAACTTCTCACCTCTGCCAGGTGTCTGTTAACTTGCCTGAAAAGTCAGGAGCTGAGTTGGAGAGAATGTCATAGACCTCACACATTTTTCTTTCATTTAATAATATTAATATATACCTATTATCTGCCAGACAATGTGCTAGGTGCTGGAAAAGAAGAATAAACAGGGCAAAACAAAGACCCTGGCAATTTGGAGTTTATATTCTTGTAGGGGTGGTAGACAATTCATAATTTCACAAGTAACATAGTTTCAGACAATGCCCAGTGCTACAAACAAACAACCACTGACCTTGTTTTGTCCTCTTCTTTGCTAGTCCTGACCCTTTCCAGGACTTCGCACACACTGAGTTCATTTTTCCCTAAATGTGCACAAGCCTCTCCCACCCTGCTTTGAGGTCTCAGCTCTGATGTCACTAAAAGTTTCTCTGAGGTCATCATGGCAAATGTTGGCTCGTACTACCCCAGTGAGTATACAGCATGTCACCCTGTTTTATTTCATTTGGAGAACTTAGGTCTGTCTGAAACAATCTTCTATCTCAATACATCATTTAGAAGAATATGATCTCCAAAAACCAGTTTTTCTGTTAATATGCTGATAGGCGAATGATTTCATTTCTACCTGTCCAAACTGTCTTGGCAACAACACGAAACTGCTGGTCTGTGAACCATACTTGGAGTAGCACTGGGTGAGGTGATAGTGCGGTAATCATTGCAGGCATTGTGACCATGTTAGTAGTCTCTGTGAAACATATTAAGATCTCCTTTTCACTGTCCAAAGGGATTTTTCCTACTCCAGCAAAGGTAAACTTGTACATTTATGCCTGTTCAATTTCATCTCATAGATTTTAGCACATTGTAAGTTTTTAGAATCTTTATTTTATTTTTTAAAGATTTTATTTGTTTATTTTTAGAGGGGAAGGGAAGGAGAGAGGGAGAGAAATATCAATGTATGGTTGCCTCTCGTGCATCCCCTGCTGGGAACTGGCCTGCAACCCAGGCATGTGCCCTGACTGGGAATCAAACCGTGATCCTTTTGTTCGGAGGCCCGTGCTCAATCCACTGAGCTACATCATCAGCCAGGGCAGTTTTTAAAATCTTTAGAATGCCATCTAAATGTACCAATTATCCTCCTTGGCCTTGTCTCCCACACACACTTACTAAGCATGTCTTTTTTGTCTTCATGGAAAATGCTGATACAAGGCTAATCAGGATAGAGACAAGGGCTGATGGGCATTCAGAATAACAGTGACAATAACAATGGTCTAAGTGCCCTCAAAAGTTGCGTGCTTCCACATTACTCTGTCTCACTTTCTCAAGCAGAAACCCAGACCTGCACTTTCGGAAGGGTAAAGGAAATGGAATGAAAACACTGGGAAATAAACTGTTTGGAAGGCTCCATCTTGTGGTGCACAGGCATTATTGCACCTTGATGACAAAACACCAGAGGCATTTCCTGAAAAGTAAGTCATAACAGCACTTTAGAGTTTAGAGAGTATTTGCATCACTCTCCTTCTGCATAGCGAATCCCATTTTTTCATATGTCTCAAATTAAGTTTAGAATGGCCCTTCCTTTCTATTCACTGTTGTGAATCAAATAAGTGTAACACCATATCTATTTGATTAGTGGCCAGAAAAAAAAATAATGGCACTAAGAGAACTTTTTTTAAAACACTTTCTTCCATCCATAAATAAAAATTCTCTTTTCTTGTGCTCGTGATTTGGGAATTATCTTTAGGGAATCATGGATTTCATGGTGGGCATCAGTAAAGGGGAAGAGAATGCCACATTAGGCTGGCCAAGTCACTTCCTCATAATCTTAAAGGACTGATGTTGGCATGATTCCCAGCCACTCTGGCCTGCTTTGTCTGCAGCTGGGACCTACCTCCTCCAAATGTCAGGTGATTCTGTTTTCCCAGCTGCTCAAATTTGTATTTCCTAGGATGCAAGACAGGATGCAAGACAGCTAGGACAAAGAGGACCTTTCAAAAACATGAATAGGCAGAAGTCTTCAACATGAGTTTATATAATCATGACTTAATAAGCTGGCTTAGATCCAGAAATGCAAGGATGGTACAATATTTGTAAATCAATAAACATAATACATCACCTAAACAAAAGGAAAGACAAAAACCATGTGATTATATCAATAGATGGTAAAAAACTATTTCATACAGGACAGCACCCATTTATGATAAAAACATTCAGTGAAGTGGGAGTAGAGGAACCATATCTCATCATAATAAAGGCTATGTATGGGAAACCTCCAGCTAACATAATTTTCGATATGCAAAAACTAAAAGCTTTCCCACTAAATCGGAAACAAGACAAGGATGTCTGCTTTTACCACTTCTTTTCAACTAATATTGGAAGTTTTAGCACAGTGATCAGACAAAAAAGATAAATAAAATAAATAAGAAGCATCCAAATTGGAAAGGAGGTAGTAAAACTAATTTTTTTTGCAGATGACATGACAGTGCGCATAGACAATCCTATAGACTCTGCCAAAAAACTACTCAGCTGAAGTGAATTTGGCAAAACCATAGGGTACAAAAACAGTAGTCAGAAATCAAAGGCACTTTTTACAGCAACAACAAACTATCAGAAACAGAAAGCAGGGATAATATCCCATTTGTTATAGCATCAAGAAAAAAAAGTATTTAGGAATAAACCTAACCAAAGAGGTAAAAGACCCGTACTCAGAAAACTACACAACACTGAAGATAGAAATCAGGTAATACACAAATAAATGGAAGCATGTACTATGTTCATGAATTGGAAGAATTAACATCATGAAAATGTCCATACTACCCAAAGCAATTTGTAGATTCAGTGCAATACCATTTAAAGTACCAATGGCCTATTTCCCAGATATAGAACAAACACTTCAAAAATTTATATGGAACCATAAACAACCCCAAATAGCCACAGCAATTTTGAGAAAGAAAAACAAGAAGGAGAGAGGATAATATCTGATATCAAACTGTATTATAAGGTCACTGTATTCAAAACAGTCTGGTAATGGCATAAGAACAGACACATAGACCAACGGAACAGAATAGAGAGCCCAGAAACAAACCCATGTCTCTGTGATCAATTAATATTAGATTAAGGGTGCAGGAGCATAAAATGGAGTAGAAATAGCCTCTTCAATTAATGATGTTGGGAGATATGGATAGGTACATGCAAAAAAAATTGGAACTAGACCACCAATTTACACCATATACAAAAATAAACTCAAGATGGATAAAAAGACTTAAATATAAGTCATGAGACCATAAAAGCCCTAAAGGAGAACATAGGCAGGGATATTTCAGATATCCCACATCATAATATTTTCACCAATACACCCTGAGGGCAAGGGATATAAAGGAAAAAATAAACAGATGGAATCACATCAAACTAAAAAGTTTCTGCACAGCCAAAGAAAATATCAGCAAAATGAAAAAGGAGCTAACTATATTGGAAAACATATTTGCCAATGAAACCTCAGACAAGAGTTCAATCTCCAAAATATATAAAGAACTCACATGACTTCACTCTAACAAGAGAAACAATCCAATTAAAAAATGGCCAAAGGGCCTGAACAGGCACTTCTCCAAGGAGGACATACAAAGTGGCCAAAGGCATGTGAAAGTATGTTCAGCATCACTAGCCATCACAGAGTTTCAAAATAAAACCACAATGAGATACCACTTCACAGTGGTGAGAATGGCCATCATAAACAAATCAAACAACAAGTTCTGGCAATGATGTGAAGCAATGGGAACCCTAGTACATTGTTGGTGGAAATGCACCTGGTGAATCCATACTGGAAAACAATATGGAATTTCCTTAAAAAATTGAAAATGGGACTGCCTTTTGACACAGAAATTCCACTGTTGAGATAATACCCTAAGAATTCTGAAGCAACTATTCAAAAGAACCTATGCACCCCTCTGCTCATAGCAGCACAATTTACAATAGTCAAGTGCTGGGAGCAACCTAAGTGCCCTTCAGTAAGTAAGTGGATCAAAAAAATGGGGTACATTTACTCAGTGGAATACTACTCAGTAGAGAGAAAGAAGGAGCTCCTACCCTTCATGACAGCATGAATGGAACTGGAGAGGGTTATACTAAGTGAAATAAGGCAAGCAGTTAAAGACAAATACCATATGATCTCACCTACAAGTGGAATGTAATCAACAAAACAACAAGAGCAAAATATAAACAGAGACATGGAAATAAAGAATGAACTGACAGTAACCAGAGGGGAGGTGGGAGGAAATGATGGGGGAAAATGAGAGGCCATCAAGGAACACTTATAAAGGACACATCAACAAAGAAAAGGAGTTAGGATTGAGGGTGAAAGGCAGGGATGGGTGCGGAGGGGTGAGTGGTGGGCAGGAGATGGAGACAACTGTACTTAAATAACAATAAAAATAAATGAAAAAAAAAACACCCTCATATTTAAAATGAAAAAGAAAAATACATGAAAAGATAGTTCTCCAATGAACATTCTGATGGAAAATAAGCATATGAAAAGATGATCAACATTAATAGTTATTAAGAAAGTAAATTAAAACCTAAATGAAGTACCACAACATACCTAAAATGGCAAAAATTCTAAAGCTACCAGTGCCGAGACGGACAGCAGGAATGCTCATTCATTGTTAATGGGAATGCAGATACACACCCAGTTTGAAAAACAGTTTAACAACTTCTTATAACAGTAAACATATTTACCTAGAAATCTCAACCCAAACATTTACTCAATGAATCAAAGACTATGTTCACATACAAAACTTTATGTAAATATTTGTGACACTTTAGTTATTATATCCCCAAAAGTGAAAAAAATGCTGATGGGCTTCAATGGGTGGCTGCATAAACAAATTATGTTACATTTGTGTGATAGAATCCACTTAGTAATACAAAGGAACAAACTATTGACTAACACAACTACATGAAATTTAAATAAATTTTCTGAGAGAAGCCAGACCCTAAGGATTGCATATTGTAAGAGTCCATTCGGAGGAAGACAGAACCGTGCAGACAGATGACACATCCCTACCCAAGGGTGCATGGAGTAGTTGACTCAGAAAGATCCGTGCAAGAGAATATTAAACGCGACTCCCACAAAATAATGATAGATCGAGTGACAAAGTATTAGTAACGTGTTTTTCCCATTAGCAGGCTCGATCTAAAGGGAGTACATTTAAACACTGTGCCCACCAAAGAGAAAAGATTTCTCTGCTTCAAGCATACATGAAATATTAAGAAACTTAAACACGTACTGTGTCAATATAAAGGGAAATTTAATAAATGTTTTTAAAATTATATACTAATTTTAAAGTGTGAAGTATTGCTGATCAAAATTCAGTGATATGGGAAATCAATAACAAAAAGACTGTCAAAATGCCATCCCCCATCAAAGTACACATTCACATACTTTAGAAACTACAAAACACACTTCTAAAGATCTCATGGATCAAAGGAGAAATTATTTCAAACTATTAAATATTTATGTTTAAGTCAGGAAGAAAGGGATATAATAGTTTCTTTCACCATCTCATTTGTGTACACACATATAAATATATATTTGCACACATAAATAAGTATAGATAAATACACACAAATAAGATAATAAACAAAGATAGAAAGAATAAGAAATGTAGGAAACATGATATTTAAAGTCCCTTATAATAGTCTATAAACATCACTAAGCAATGTCATTTTAAATGTATTTAATTATTGGTATGTTAAGTGTATTTTGGAGTATTTTTTACATAGAACATATTAGGTTTAGGTGTATAATTCAATATTTGCATACATTGTGAAATAGCCACCACAGTAAGTCTTGTTACTATCCATCCCACAGTTACCAAGGAGAGATTTTTGTAACTATTTTATAATTTATAAGTGTAATTCATTCATTAAATAAAGATAAAATGAAAAAAAGAAATGTAGGAAAGAAGATAAGTTCAATATATTTAAAATCTGATTAAGTGTTTTTCCATAAACACATAATAGAGAGAATAAGAGGGATGAGTAGAAAATTCCCTACTACTGAACAACATGGGGTTCCAAACTGAACGTCCAAGTTCCTAGAACAATGAAAGAAAAAGATCCACACTAAGGGACACCACAGTGAATATCCAGAATAACAGAGACATAAAAGTTACAAATGTCTCAGAAACTGTTACATATTAAGAAAAATGATCAGGAGTCATGTGCGTCTATTCTCAAGAAGCTGCTGAAGTTTACGGTCTACCAAATAATAGCAGAAACAAAAGGGAAAATACAGGGAGCAAGAAACCAACCGCAGGATACTTGAGAAGTCCCTGTGGCCTTTCTGCAGTATTCAAGCCACAGGTCCCCTGTGTGGTAATGAAGAAAATCCCTGGGAAAGAGCCCCAGGGCAGACGTAGAACACAACATGTCTACATTGAAAGAAAGAGGTAAGAGAATTCTAGAAGGGTAAACTCTGACAGAGAGATAATACCAATCAAATACCTGAGATATATGATCATAGCGAGAAGAAGTTTAAACTTCTAAAAAAATCTTAAGAAGGAAGAATGACAAGAAACTAAAACCTAACAAAAGCAAGCAAACAAATAGAAACCCAAAGCCTGTTATTAATTTTAGGAGGAAAGATACTGCAAACAAGAAATGTAATCACAGTTTACTACATAGCTCTTCTGTGAATAATGCTTATGGTTCCATGTACCGATGCAAACACTTATTATTGATTTAATGCAAAATGGTGACATTTCAGTCTATTAAGAGAATGTGGGGAGAGGAAGGATTTGGGAGCAATCTTATCTTTCATGTAGGTAAGTCAGTCAGTAGTAGATAACAGTTTAACTGAAATATCAAGAAATGAAAATACATTGTGTCAATTACACACAAAGAGATAGAAATGAAGAGATAAACACCAAAGGGAACTATTTAAAAAGTGAAACACCTGTTGTCTTTGTGGATTGTGAATTAGAGATGGGGGAAAATGGAAAGTGGATATTTTCTTTATTATAATTCTCAGTGACTTTTTAGGTGAAATACAGGTAGTGCACTGTGGGATGCCATAAAAATCAATATTTAGGGACAATATATGTGTGTTAGTGAATATATTGGAAAAAAAGGAAATTAATGAACTAAGCATACAACTCAAGGTTTCAGTAGACAAACACATTTAACTCAAAGAAAGTAAAAGGAAATAATGAAAAAGGATGAAATAAGAAAAAAATTAAGAAAATGAAAAATATATAGATAAAAGTAAAAGCTAAATCTTTGAAATAAATAAAACAAATATTACTCTTTCTACTAAAAGTAGGTCATAAGAGATACAGTAAAAATTCAAAATATTATAAAAGAATACTTTGAACAAGTTTATGTCAATAAATTTGACATCTTAAATGGAGTGAAACATGAATTATGAAAATTAACTCAAAAATAAATTGAAAGCATGAGTAGGCACAAAACATAACAGAAATTGAGTCACTCATTAATATTAGAATATGTCCAGGCCTAAAGAATTTTAAAGATGTTTTATTAAAACTGTATGCTTTTTTTAAAATAGCCTATGCAAGAAAATGAAAAGAGAATGAAAACTAAACAGCTCATTTCATAAAGTTATAAATATTGATGCCAAAAACATGGAGGATAGTATGAGAAAGGAAGTTTATCAGCTACTCTCATTTTTAAAAAAACATCAATGTGTGGCTGCTTCTTGTGCAGCCCCACTGGGCACCCAACCTAAAACCTAAACATGTGCCCTGACCAGGAATTGAACCAGCAACCCTTCTGTTCACAGACCAGCACTCAACCCACTGAGCCACACCAGCCAGGGTTAATTGAAGGGATTAAGAGAGCTCTTTATATATGTTAGGCAGCACTACCAAGTTTTTTTTCTAACAGCTCTATTGATATATAATTGATATATGAAGAACTTCATGTATTTAAATTAAAAATTTGATGAATTTGGACATATAGAAACACTGATGATACCATCATCACAGTCATGGTAACAGACATACCCAACACCTTTCAGTATTCTCATGTCTCTTTGTTTTTTTTTTAAATATGCATGTGAATGATAAGAGCATGTACCATGAGATCTGCCCTCTTAACAAATTTTGAAGTGTGTGACACTATATCTTTAACTATAAGCATTATAGTTAGAGACCTGTTGAGCAACAGATCTCTAGAAATTACACAGATAGCATAACTGAGACTACACTGATAGAATAAGTTTGCATTTCCTCCATAAAATGGTATTATAAGTACTCACTTAGTCTTGAAAACTATTTTATGAAGAAAATATTGTTATTAAGCCTATTTTATCAGCCATAATTCTAAGGCGTAGGTAGTTAAGTGATTTGATTATGACATAAACCCATACAGTCCTCCAAAGTTCTGTATTAAGTGAAGCCAAAGCAGTATGTGCATGAAGCAAAAACCTGGTTCCAATTGGTCATTTGAAGACAGAGAGCAGAAATAGTGCAGGTGCATAACTGCAACAAGGCAAATACTAACCAACAAAATAAAACAAGAAAGGGAAATAAATTTTGGTGCTGAAGAAGAAACAATTATTTTTAACAGGTGATATGATTATCTGCATAAAAATCCAAGAGAATACATAAACAAATGACTAGGACAAATGGTTTCTTCAGCAAGATTGCTGGATGGCTTAGTGGACTGAGTGTTGGCCTGTGAACTAGGGGTCCCTTGTTTGATTCCCATTCTAGGGCACATATCTGGGTTGTGGGCCAGGTCCCTGTTAGGGGACACACAAGAAACAACCATACATTGATACTTCTCTCCCTCTCTTTTTCCCCCCTTCTGGTCTCTAAAATAAATAAATAAAACCTTTAATAAAAATAAAAATAAAAATAAATTTATTTAAATGAAAAAAGATTGCTGGATGAAAGAGTGATTTATATTATATATCTGCAAAAATCTATTAAGAATGTCATCTCTTAAAATCTCAATAAATTACAACCAAACTACAAGGTACCTAGAAATAAATCTAACAAAAAAGTGTGATATCTGCATTCACAAATATTATATTATTTTTGAAGGCTATTATAGAATATTAAGAAGAAAATATTATATATATGGACAGAAAAACTCAATATCCTAGCAAAGATAATTTCTCCAAAATAGGCCTATAAATCAAGTGCTATCCTAATCATGATTCTAACCATATTTTTTAAAGAAGTTGACAAGTCTTATAACATATTTGAAGAAGTAAGGTGCAATTTTGCCGAAGTCTCTATTCCACAGAACCAGTTCCTCAAGCCCGTTTTCATTTAGATTTTATCTCACCAGGTGAGTTCCCATACCCTGCAGGTTGTGTGTCTTGTCTTCTCAGACAGGTCCTCAGCCTACAGGTATGAAGGGTAGCTGAGGTACTGGGATGGAGATTGTGATAGCTGCTGAAATTAAATGACATGCCCAGCGGTAAAGGGGACTGCGTACCACACCTCCTGGAGGAACAGTGCTGATAATACTATCACCAGAATTCAGAGATCTCCAGAGAACTAAGTAGCCTGATGATCCCTGTGCTTCTGTACTGTTGTACTGTTAGTTCCTACTGTTGTAACTATTAGTTCCAAGA
>PVKM010046082.1:0-11797 GCA_004027735.1 Carollia perspicillata
ACTTTCCTGTTTTCTCTATAGTTTATATACTCTTAAGTTAAAAATAGCAGAGATTTTAATGGCAGTAGTTATAAACATAATACTATAAAAATTATGGAGTTCAGCCCCGGCTGGTGTGGCTCAGTGGACTGAGCACTGGACTGCGAAGCAAAGGGTCACCTGCTCAATTCCCAGTCAGAGCACATGCCTGGGTTGCAGGCCAGGTCTCCTGTAGGGTGTGAGCAAGAGGAAACCACACATTGATGTTTCTCTCCCTTCCGCCTCTCTCAAAATAAATAAATAAAATCTTCAAAAAGTATGGAGTTTGTTCTATGGTTTTAGATCTTCCATGTTTTATAAAGAATTTCCATGGTCTTCTGGCAGAATATGATTAATAATTTGACCACTAGGCATATTCTACCCTCCCAGGGAACTCAAATGATAAAGTCTAATAAACTTGGAAAGTCAACAATTGCCTTTATATCAGTCATTCTAAAACCATACCATCGAATATTGCATCCACTAGCCACAGTAGCTATTTAAATTTAAATTAAAGTAAATAAATTATAAATTTAGCTCATGGTGGTGGTTCCAGATGATAAAGAATAAGCATGTTCACCCTTTATTTCACACTGAATATAAACTTATAAAACTCAAAAATTATTTGAAGGCTGGAAAAAGTAGTAGCAGGAATGTCAGGGAAGGACACCAGAATTTGAAGTCATAAAATCATTGGTAAATTTACCACTCTTCTCGTCCAGTAGCTTATGACTTGAATTCAAAGGAACCCAAAACCCAGATGTAAGCCCTGTGGCACAGACTGAACTCCAAGAGAAGCATTCTAAACCTGGCTCAAGACTAAGAAAGAGAACTCTCGATGCTCAGGGCAAGCAGAAGTTTACTTTC
This sequence comes from Carollia perspicillata, assembly GCA_004027735.1. Taxonomy (NCBI): domain Eukaryota; kingdom Metazoa; phylum Chordata; class Mammalia; order Chiroptera; family Phyllostomidae; genus Carollia; species Carollia perspicillata. Next base: position 886 of record PVKM010046082.1, read on the forward strand.
CCCTTTCTGCCATGTGTCCCAGCCACAAGGGGCTCCATGGCAAAATTGACAGTGATAGCTATTTTGGCCCTGTAAGGGCCAAAATCCTAATGGAAGGGAACTTACTTCTCTGTTCTGCAAAGTTATAGTTGAAAGAAGGTAGAACAAAACCTTTTCACTCATTTCTCTTTCTTCTCTCTTACTGGGCCAGAATGTAAGCCCCTCTCAGAAAAGTGCCAAGATAGAGAGAAGACACTAAAACCCCAAGTTTCTAGACAGAAGACCAAAAAGGGACACAGGAGATTTAAAAAAAAATCACTTAGGAAATGACGGAGAAGGAGGAGCTTGAGGAAGCAACCCCACAAAGTTATTTATGAACTCCTGGCTCTGTGTGATTCTGATTCTAATTAGCATCCCAAAGACTTTGAGAACTAAAGTAACTACAAACTACTGTCTAGATCCAGACTGACCACTAAAAAGGTACACACTAGGACATATCCAAAAAACCACTACAAAGACTTTGCAAACTAAACTGATATTTAAACCACAGCTCCTACAAGGTAACAAGGAATTGAATCTAACTAGAACAATTGCCTGTTAAAGCAAAAATAGCTACATTCTCCATAGAATTTAAACAAGACTCAGAGTCTCTCATAAGGTAATGTGTAAAATATCCATTATATAATGCAAGATTACTTGACAGAGATGAACCAAGAGAATCTGAACTCCCATGAGAAAAGAAATCAATAGACATTAATACTAAGATTACACAGCTGTTAGATTACATGACTAAAATAAACTAGCAAATGTGAACACACCTGCAAAAAATAGTAAAATTTAAAAACAACTTGAATATAAAATACAAAGAAGAGCAAAAATAATTTTAAAACAAATATAATTCATAAACAAAACAAAATAATTAATATGAAATTACATTGGATGGATTCAATAGCAGATGGAGATGATAAAGCAAAAGGTCAACTTAAAGTAATGGAAATCATTTTAACAATGGAAAAAAAGAAATAAAATGAACACAGCCTCAAGAATTAGTGAGCCAGTAGCAAAAAGTCTCATGTCATGTCATTAGACTGAGAGAATATGTGGTGATGAAAAAATATTTGAGGAAGTAATGACTGAAAAATTTCCAAATTTGGCTAGAGACATATGTCTACAGATACAAGAGCAAACCCCAACCAGGATAAGAAAAAAAAATTCATGCCCACACACAGCAAAATAAAACTTGTGAAAACTAAAGACAAAAACAAAAATAAAATTCTCAAAAGCAGCCAGAGGAAAAAAAACACATTAACTTTATAGAACATTGATTCAAATGCCTGGATACTTCTCATCAAAAATCAAAGAGGCCAGAAAAAAGCAGCACAATATTTTTATAGCACTGAATGTCTGTAAAGACTGATTTCTATGTTTAGTAAAAATATTCTTCAGGAATGAAAGTAAAATAAAAACATTCTCAGATGAGGAAATACTAAGACCTAGTATTACTACTAATACTAATACTTAGGTAGCAGATCTCTAAAATAAATGCTAAAGGAGGCTCTCAAAGGGAAAATGATACTAATAGAATGTTACTTGAAACAATAAGAACAAAAATAGTGAGAAAAATAATGAATAACTTGTTAAAATAACATAATTCCTGTTGAATTCTTTAAAAATGTTTTACAATTGAAAACAAAAATTGTAATATTGACTTATGGGGTTTACAGTATAGATATAACATATAATACAATTATAGCATAAGATGGTAGGCAAAGGAAACTAAAAGGTGATAAGCTTTTTACATTTCAGTTGAAGTGACAAAAAATTGAATTATACTGTGAAAAGTTAATCATGTATTTTGAAATCCCTAGAACTTCCACTAAAAAATATATACAAAAAGACATAGCAAAAATTCACAACAGATCAATTAAAACAGAATACTAAATATACACACAGCTAAGGTCTGTCCAGAAGGTATCTAGCCATGTAATATGAAAAGTAGAGACATTTATTCAAGAAGATCGAGGATACAAGAAACATTGAACTTAGGACAATGATGCCTCGGCCTCCTTCAGAGTAGGCAGCTTAGGACCTCACATAGTTCTCCCAATTGCCATCAGCTGCCCCATTGTATTTTCCTGAATCTGATCGATAACCTGAAATCTCTTCCTTTTCAAAGGTTATTTTAGTTTTGGGAAAAGCCAGAAGTCACAGGATGCCAAATCTGGGCTCTAGGGGTCTGAATCGCCTGGGTGGTTTGATGTTTCACAAAAAACTCTGCACAAGATATGATGCATGAGTGGGCAGTGCATTGCCATGATGAAGCTTCCAATCACCAGATGCCCGTAGCTCTGCCTTCTGAATGATCCAAATAGATTCTGCAGAGGAACATTCAAGCTTGATGCAAAATTTGATACAGATTCATTGCAGTACTCACTCAGTCATTTTGAATTTGACACCCATACAGTACACATGCTCACTCAATGGCATCTACTGCCCCCACTGACTGGTACAATGAAGTCATTTTGCAAAATGACTCTAGGCTTTGGTTTTCGTTTGCCTAGCTCTTTTAGATGTAGGGTTAGATTACTTATTTGAGATTTTTCTTGCTTCTTTAGGTATGTATGCCTGTGATGCTATCATCTTCCCTCTCAAGATTGCTTTCACTGTGTCCCATAGATTTTGGGTTGTTGTGTATTCATTTGCATTTGTTTCCAGATAACTTTTGATTTATTCCTTAATTTCATTGTTATCCCATTCATTTTTAAATAACATGTTATGTAGCCTCCATGTGTTTGAATGATTTTCAGTTTTTTATTGTAATTGATTTCTAGTTTCATACCATTATAGCCAAAAAGATACCTGACGTAATTTCAACTGTCTTGAGTTCATTAAGATTTATTTTTTATCCTATCATGTGGTGTGCTTTGAGAGTGTATATTCTGCTGCTTTGGGATAAATTTTTTTGTAAATATCAATTAAGTCCATCCAATCCAGTGTGTCATTTGATGTTCCTATTTCCTTGTTGAAATTTTTTTTTGTGTGTGGGGGGGTGTTATCTGGAAGATCTATCTGGTGATGTCGGTGAGGTGTTAAAATCCCCTAATATGACTGTATTAGAGTATAGTTTTTTAGTCCTTCATTTTCAGTCTGTGTGTATTTTTTATTATAAGTTAGAACTCTTATAGACAGCATACATATGAGTCAAATTTTCTTATCCATCTACTACTATATATCTTTTGACTGGAGTATTTAATCTTTATATTTATGATAGGTACTTGTTTATTGCCATTTTATTATTTATAACTATGTTCTTCTTTCTTCATTTTTCTTCTACTTAAAGCAGACCTTTTAAGATTTCTTACAGTACTGATTTGGTGGTAATAAACTTTTTTAGCACTATTTTTTTGGTCTGGGAAGTACTTTATTTTGCCTTCAACTTTAAAAGATAGCTCTACTGAGTAAAGAAGTCTTGGTTTTATTTCCTTGCATTTCATCTCTTTGAATATTTCATGGTAATCCCTTCTGGCCTGAAATGTTTCTGTTGAGAAATTAGCTGACAGCCGTATAAGGGCTCCTTTATAGGTAACTAACTGCTTTTCTCTTGATGCTTTTAAGATTCTCTCTTTGTCTTTAACTTCTGCGATTTTAATTATGATGTGTATTGGTGTGGGTCTCTTAAGTTTATCTTTATTGGGACTCTCTGTGCTTCCTGAATTTTTATGATATTTTCTTATACCAACTTAGGAAAGTTTTCAGCCATTATTTCTTCAAACAGATTCTATATCCCTTGCTCATTCTCTTCTCCTTCTGGTACCCCTATGATAAGGATATTGTTTAACTTGATGTTGTCCCAGAGATCCTTTAGACTTTACTCTTTGTTTTAACTTCCCTTTTCATTTTTATGTTCTCCTTGGGTGCTTACTGTTACCTTGTCTTCTAAATTTTCTATTCCATCTTTTGCCTCATCTAACTTCCCATGAATTGCTTCTAATGTATTCTTCATTTCACATACTGGTTCTGACTGGTTCTCTTTTTGTGGTTTCTATTCTGTTTTAAAATTTGCTATCTCTTTAATGTCTCGTACTTCTTTGTCTCCCCATTTTGTCTCTGTGTAGTAGGTAGATCTGCTATGATTCCCAAATTTATGATGGCTTTATGATATAGATGTCTTGTTGATCTCAGTAGCACAATATTACAGATCAACTGAGCTCGGTGCTCCAAGAATGGTTCTTGTGGATTACATGCACCCTCCTGTTGTAGTCATGTATTGAATTCTGTTGGCCCTTTTGTGGGTGGATTTAACCCTTTAGGCAGGCTGCCTATAAAGATAAACCTTGATCACCATGTATAAGTTGCTGTGCATGGACTGCCTACCAAGGTGGAGATTTTCCCATCAGGTCTTGTGCCTGCTGGAAAAACCCATTGGGTGTGCCACTTCTGAGGCTAGTTAGAAGTAGCTCTGGTGTGGTCTGAAGCTCACCAGTAGTTGTGCTGGATGTATTTCTTCCTGGGTGGGGTCCAGGGACAGGTGGATGTCAGACATTGTGTGTAACCACCTATCTGGAACTACCAAGCTATTCACTGTTTGTGGCTGCATCTACTGGGCCTAGATGGGTATGTGAAGGGCCAATCTGTGTACATCATTTGGCTTCCTCCTGCTTAGAGCTGGGGGAAGGTGTATAAAAGGTCCAAGGTTCTCTGAAGTTTGCCTCTACCAATAAGCTACTCTGCCTCCCACAGAGGTTGGCTGATCTTCTCCAGAGCCTTCCAAAGAATGACTGTAGAGTAAGCCTGGGCTGGCCATGATGCATAGATGCTTTCACAAGTAACAAGCTCAGCAGCACGAGGTGACTGGGGTAGGGAAAATGGGGCTAGTGGGTAACCCCTACTTTGAGGTCATGCAGTCAAGTACTAAATGAGGGGAAAGTGGCCCCTATTCAAGAGCCAAATAACTAAGTCTGTCAGAGTCTCCAACTCTAGTTTTCCCAAGAGGAATGCACCACAAGTTCAGGTTGGGTGTAACCAGCCGGGCCCTCTGTGGAAGCAAGCTCAACAGAGAAGAGCCTCTGGGGCTTAAAAGGACAGATAAAAAGAGTACCCCTTGGGAGTGGTGCCAGCTGGGTCTGCAGGATGGGCCCAAGCACTTCATCCTGGTCCCAGACAACAGCTCCCAGGGGAGACACACTCTGAATGTCCCAGCTCCAAGCAGTATGTATTTTCCCCTGAGGAACTGAGCTCAATCAAGTGAGTCCACCAGGACTTGGGAGGACCCATCCAAACAGTCTCCCATGAGGTTATTGCCAGCAAATCTGTAGGAATTGGGTGGGTACTTCTCCCTCCCAGAATAATGTGAACTGAGCTCATAGGGAAGATAGGTATAGACTCTTGCTATGTAGCCACACAACCTAGCATCTGCCCACCTGATTCCCAGACAAAAACCTCCCTGAAAGATGCTCAGAATATCCCAGCTCTGTGCAATACTGTGATCCCCTTGCACAATTGAACTCAGCAGGGTGGGGTCACAGAGTAGAATGGCAAACCAGTGATTAAACAGGTAGGAAAGGGCACACCAACTGTGAACTTGAGATGGGAAAGAATGGTCCCCTTTCCAGTGACACAGTTCAATCACTGTCTGAGACTCTGACAAGAGCTTCTCCAAAATAAGCACCCCCAAAAGGTCCCCACAGGGTGCAGGGAGCAGAGCCCTCTGCAGGACCTATGCACAGCAGAGTGGTGTTGCCAGTAGCTAAAGGACTGGGTACTGCACTTCCCAGGTCGGTGCTGTAACAATAGTAGTGCTCCATCCTGGGAAGACTACATCAGGGTCTCTAACAGATTCCCTTTTCTCCCAGGCAGACTGAATCACCACTGATTTTTACCACCAGATGCTATGCAGGTCTCTCTTTCCATCTCTGTTGTTTTGGATTGGGGAACCCTGAGTGGAGTTGATATCCCTAATGCCTAGGACACAGGAGTTTGGGAGCTGAGATAGCCATCTGGCTTTTCATCTGCCACACATGGCTGCAGGGACCAGCTCTTTCTGTATCTCCACTCTTCTTACTACTCTCTATGTGGCTTCTTCTGTAAATCCTTGGTTATCATATTTCAGTTCAGCTAGGCTTCTGGTGGTTATTCATGTTGATTGCTCTATAATTTAGCTGTAAATTCCCTATGATGTCAGGAGCAGGAGAGTGTAGCTTATACCTACTATGCAGCCACTTAGAATCTCCAGAAAGATTGATTTCATGATATAGGTTCGGGGTACTGAATGAAATTAACTTGTCTTGATATTTTTCATGTCAGCCATGAAATGTTAGCCAAAGTTCCCTTATTCAGCTGGAATAATTCATGTTGGCTTTTAGAACAGCAACAATGTACATATTCTTCTCTATTGCATATGAAACATTTTCCAGAATAGGTAACATCTTAGTCCATGAAACAAGACTTAATAAACTTATGAAGATTAAAATCACATTAAGCATCATTTCTAACTACAATGGTATAAAACTAGAAATCAATTGCAGAGCACTATAAATTTATAAATATATGGGATTAAACAACATGTTGGTAAACAACCAATGGATTAAAGAAGAAATAAAAAAATAAATAAAAAATATTTTGAAATATGCCCTGGATGGTGTAGCTCAGTGGATTGCATGCTGGCCTGTGAATCAAAGGGTTGCTGGTTCAATTCCCAGTCAGGGCACATGCCTGGGTTGCTGGCCAGGTCTCTGGTGGGGAACATGCTAGAAGCAACCACACATTGACGTTTCTCTCCTTCTCTTTCTCCTTCCCTTCCCTTCTCTCTAAAAATAAATAAATAAAATCTTAAAAAATATTTTGAAATAAAATGAAAATATGATATGCCCAAATTCATGAGATGCAGCTAATTCTAAGAGGGAATTTCATAGCAATAAATAACTATATTAAGAAACAAGAAGGATCTCAAATAAATAACCTAACTTTATACCTCAAGGAAATAAAAAAAGAACAAAATAAGCTCAGATTTAGTAGAAGGATGGATATAATAAAGAGCAGAAAGGAAATAAATGGAATAGAGACTAAAAAGGCAATAAAAGAGATCAAGGAAACAAAATGTTGGTTCTTTTGAAAAAAGTAAAATAAACAAAACTTTAGCTTGGCTTATCAAGGAAAAAAATGACAGGACTCAAAAAAATAAAATTATAAAGAAAAGGGCAAACATTTCAACTGATACCACAAATTAAAAGTATTATAAGACACTACTCTGAATATTTATATGCCAACAAACTGGATTACCTAGAAGAAAAAAAATGAATTCTTAGTAACATACAATCTATCAAGAGTGAACCATGCAGAAATAGAAAATCTGAACAGACCAATTATTGGTTAAGAACAAAACAAAAGACCAGGACCATACAGCTTCACTGGCGAGTTTTACCAAACATTCAAAAAAGAATTAATATCAATTCTTCTCAAATTCTTTCAAAAAACAGAAGAGGTGAGAACACTTTCAAACTCTACAAGCCCAGCATTACCCTGATACCAATATCAGACAAGGATACTAAAGAAAAAAAATAAAGGTCAATATCCCTGATAAACACAGATATAAAATTTTTTAGTGAAATATTAGTAAACCAATTCAACAGTACATTGAAAGGGTTATCCAATATGATCAAGTGGGATTTATTCCAGAGATGCAAATATGGTTTAATATCTACAAATTGATGTGAAAAATGAAAGATAAAAAAATCATATAATCAGTTTAATAGATGCAGAAAAAAAGCATTTGACAAAATTCCACATTCATTTAAAATAAAAGCTGTCAACAAATGGGTACAGAGGGAACACTTCAATTCACAGCCATATTTGACAAGCCAACAGCTAATACTTTTCTTCTAAGATCAGGAAACTGACAAGGATGCCACTCTTATCACTTTAATTCAACATAGTAGTGAAAGTCCTAGCCAGAGCAATTAAGCAAGAAAAAGAAATAAAAGACATCCAAATTGAAAGGAAGAAGTAAAACTATTTACTATCTGCAGATGACATAATATATAGAGAGGAAAACCCAAAAACTTAACCAAAAAATCTGGTAGAATTAATAAATAAAATTAGTAAAGTTGCAGGATAAAAAATGAATACAGAAAAACCCTAAAATAATTCTAAAAATAATACTAAAAATTACTTGTATTTCTATACACTAAGAACAAATTTTCACAAACAGGAATTAAGAAAACAATCCCATTTTACAATGGCATTTAAAATTGTAACAATAAAATTCCTAGGAATAAGTTTAATCAAGAAGTTAGAAATCTGTAACATGAAAACTATATGACATTGAGAAATAAATATATTCTCAGATGAGGATTAAGAAAAACCTATTAGTCCAACTCTAAAATAATGTATGAGACAACTGAGTAGGTTTAAGTATGTGTTGGCTAGAATTAGATGAGTTTAGGAATCACTGTCCATTTCATTGTTTGTTGTAAGGCAGGGGAGTCATGTAAGAAAAAAAACTAGGAGTGTAAATGCATACTGAAGCTTTTGTAGAAGAAATGATGTATTGGGAACCTGCTTTAAAATACTAAAAAAAGTAAATAAATAGATGAAATAAGAGTGGCAAAATGTTCATAATGGGTGCATGAGAAGTTGTTACATTCTCTCTACTTTTGTGTTTGTTTGAAAATTCCCATAATAAAAAATGTTCTTTAAAATGTATAGTCTTTTTAGAAAAATTAATATATTCAAAAAGAAATAATATTTTGCACAAATTTTAAGGGTTTCATGTAACTGTGAAGACCATTCCATATTAAGAAACCTTGATATAGTGAAAGGGAGAAACATTTTAGTATAATTTCAAGAAAGAATGCTGATAGCAAGAAAAGGAGAAATCACCTAGAGGTTAAAGAAGTGTTAGCCCTCCACAACCACAAAAGCAGGATCCAGGTATGTACAGAAATAGAGAAATGGAGAGCAAAGAGAATTATCCTGTGACCTTTGCAGATACAAATGGTTTAAATCTGCTAAGGTCACGGGTTTTTAAAGGGTTTAAAGGAATGAATGACACAGGATACAAAGTCTGAAGAGCTTACAATTAAAAAGAAAAAGGAAACAAGTCAGATGGCCAGGCTAAGAGAGGAAATTATAATTAGCAAACCATATTTTTTCCAACAGGCATAGCATCAAGAACCTCCCAACTCAAAAATAGCGTGGTTATAAAACTACAATTACAAATGCTATTTCTGAATGGTCCTAAGGTGTGTGTGTGTATAGTATAGCTACTTAACATTTCCAAAACATTTTGCTTATAAAGAAATTATATTATGAATCATTGTAAAGGAAAGTGCTATTGTAAAATCAATGTTTACTACATATTTTAACATATCACATATTTATTTTCATGATATGATTTATTTAATGTCTCTGTGTAGCTGTGCAGGAACTTTAAAGATTAGCATGGTAATGCTTAATTTTCTGAGCCCCCAACTGGACTACAACACTCGCCTGCAGCAGGAAGTGCATCTGTCTTATCCTCATTGTATGCCAAGCTAGTAGCACAGTACCTGGCCTCTAGGCACTTGATAAATATTTGTTGAATTGAAAATAAATTAAGCTCCACTTCCAGAAATATTGGGTAGGTAATATAAACTGACCCCTCTACTAAAGACAACTAGAAAACTTGAATGCTTTGAAAATATATCTGTTGAGAGGCATTTGACAGGAACAAACTTGTGAAAACTGAAGGACAAGGATCTCTGGGAGGGCATGCTTAGGGAAAAGCTAGGAAGAAACAGTGAAGTGATTGCTATGATAGGGTACAGGTTACATTGAGGGAAGAAGGAGTTAGATTTGGAAGAAGCACGAGGGAACTTTCATGATACAGATAATGCTTTTTTTCTTAACCTAGGTGTTTGCTTAGTGATAAACCATTATACTGCCTTTTTACTGTGTTTATTTGCATACTTGTTATATATCACAACAAAAAAAAACATTTTTCTCTTAAACTATTAACAAATCATTTGAGGTTAGAAGTACTTCACAAGGTATACAGGAATTGGAGTAAGAGATAGCATTTTATTTCAGTAAATGGCTTTCTCCTTTCTGTTTCAAAGAGAAAATTAGTGGACACCTAAAGGGTAGTTCTGGCCAATGTGAACCATCATACAAGGCATTGTGAAAAGGGAACATGAGGACACAGAGATACCTGAAGGTGAAGACTACACAAGGCCAATTTTTTTTTTTTTGGCCTCATGCCTAAGATGCTGAAACAGAAAATACATTTGTTTTAAGCAAAGGCAAAATAACAAGCTTTTCAGACTGATCATTAGAGCTTCTCTCACACACTCAGAAAAGCCATAGCTGGACACTGAGAGTGCTAAGAGAACCAAAAATTTCTAAGTGAATACAACAGAGAGTTTTCTGTTCACATTCCAGTCAAAGGGGGGAGAGAAAGACAAGCATGTGTGCAGAGAGCTGTGTATTTCTAATAAGTCAGTCATGCCTAAAAATCCATTATCTGTTCTTAAGACAGATATTTAGGAAGACTTCATTTATCTCTGTTTGACTTTATTAAGAAAGAGGCTTGGGAAAGCTTACTAGAGAGCTTTATAAAGTTATCTTTTGACAAGCAGCTGTTTTACTGGACCGTGGAAAAACTGACAAAAGTTTCATTTTTCATTTTGATCCCCTTGCAGTTTGGTTCAGAAGCAAGCTGCCACGTCAGAGCCAGTAAAGTCTTCATCAGCCTACTGCAGCCCCTCTCGAAGCACAGTAGGGCATTTTTCACTTAACCTTACTTGGCGTGCAGTTTAATCTGGAAGTGGTAACAATATCTTGAAATTGTGGTGGTAGTTGCAGAACTGAGAGTATACACTAAAAACTATTAAATTGTACAATTTAAATATTTAAGTTGTATGGTGAGTGAATGTATTTCAATAAAACTCAGAAAAAA
>PVKM010046083.1:0-11808 GCA_004027735.1 Carollia perspicillata
CCAGGGCTGTATGCTAAATATATTTGTAAGTAAATAGCATACCAAATGCAAAAGTTGTGAGAAGATACTTTAACATATTAAATAAAAATGAACATGGATAAAATTATAAAGAAAATGCACGATATGTTCCTTATATATTAATTACTTTACTATTAAATTCTTATTTTAATTACTCCACTAGCCTCTTGGTCCAAGTACCTTTTAACTTGAAATTCTCCTGTAGTTGCCTGGATGGTCATTCTAATTCTATATCTAACAGTCTATTCTGAACATAATATCTTAGATGCTATTCAAACTAAATTAGATTATACCAATCATTTGTTTAAAACCTTGCAAATACATGCTTTCAAGGTTAAAGTAAAAATCCTGATAATTGCTCACAAATGTCTCTGAATCTGGACACCTGTTAATTCCTTTACTTTTCCTGTAGCTGATCACAGAGGACTTCACATAAAATATAAATTCTTTTACATTATGGGGTTTTGAGTTTTTGTTATGTATTCTTTCATTAGTGCTTATTATATGCTAACATACTACAAAACTGAACTTCATGCAGCTCTTAAAATGTTCTCTAAAAGCAGGGATCTTTATCAGTTTGTTCATCGATATATTTCAAGCGCCCTATCACTGAGCGCTATATAGTAGGTCAACACTTATTTGCTGTAATATTGAATGAAAAGGAAAAGACACGAGAAAAGAAAGAAAGCAAAACCAGTAAGAAGAAAGAAAATAATGGAAAAGAAAGATGGAATATGTTAGCATTCATATACTTTGATGTATAAACTTTTATTTCCAGAGACAATGAAATAAAGAACAAACAGACAGGTACCTAAGAGGAGGTCAGGGAGTGGGGAGAGGAATAATAGGGGAAGGACCATCAAGGAACATATATAAAGGACACATGGACGAAGCCAAAGAGGGGTAGGTTCCAGGGTGGGAGGCTGGAATGGATGGGGCAGGAGGGTGTAGTGGGGTGAAATGGAGACAACTGTACTTGAACAACAAACAGCAAAAAAATACTTGTACCATAAAAAAGATATATATTTTAAAAGGAGACCTTCCAGATAAGGGGAAAAGTATGAATAACCTTGAACAGAAAATCAGTGTCAGGGTTCTGGTGAAAACTGATGAGAATCTTTCAGCAGTGCTACTCCACAGAGAATTGTTGAAGAGGATAAGACTTAAAAAGATGCACTGGGTCAGGTTGTGGAAAGTTTTAAAGGGACTTGAGCCTTAGTGACATGCAAAGGCAGATCATTGCGTGTCACTAAAGCAAAGCATGTTTTAGAATGGACAGCCTCATAGTTACACAGACATAAAAGTAGATAAAGGAAGGCATGTGTATGCAGATGAAGGCAAAGAAATAGATTATAGCTGTAATGCAGAAGAGAATACAAATCAATCAATCTATTGTAAAAATTATTCTATTTGTCATGAAATATCAAAACATAACTATTTATGGACCTGTTTGTCCAATTTGCTAAATTAGTATGTTTTTTTGTAAAGTATCCCTGCCATACATAAGCAAGGTATTACGAATGATGGAAATCCTAAGGCAATGATAACTAAATATAAAATAAAATGAATGCATGTCTAAATTCCAGGGATCACACACACACACACACACACACACATCTGTGTACATGTGTTACACTTAACCAGTTGCTCTATTGTACCTTAAAATTATTTTCAGTGTCTCATACTCTAATGCTTTAAAAGAAATTCCCTTTATATCACTTTGTACTTGATAATATAGTAAATTATCTGGTACTAAATCATATATTCTATATGGTATTCTCAAATCGTTTCTTATTTCTATGCTATTATTAACTGAATATAACTTAGCTCACTGAAGTATAAATGTCTTGAGTACAGAGACCAATTATTTTTTAAAAGCACCAGAAATAATGCTGACTGAACAAGTAGTAAATAATGCTTATTGATGCAGACATTAGAGAAGTAACAATGAAAAACAGAAAGTATAAGAAAATATGGGCTTTTCTTCTTCATTGTGATATCATAAATACTCTAATCTTGCAAGTATAAGTTATGGTTTATGATTTCTGATACTTTGTCTGGATGTTGATAAAATATACATTTTCATCATGAATATTTTATAACCTTACTTTCCATCTGTTATTTTTCTATTTTATGTTACCACTTTTTCTAAGTGAAATTTAAACAAATTAAATAAAATAAATAAGGAACTGAAATGCGGTGCCAAAGGGTGGTATTTTGGGTGGAAAGTCATGACCTTGTTTGCCCAGAGCACAGTGGATTTTATGACGACTCTGTGATACCGTGGCTTAGGGGAATACACTTGACCTCTTACCCTATTGTTTTGGACAGAAATTATATCCAATCCATCAATTCTAAAGTCAAAACCATAAATTCCTGGCAGCAGATAAATTCCTCTTTCTGGGGAAAATCATTTGCTTTTTCCAATATCAGTTCCTCTATAACTCTAAATATTCAGGTGACATTTCCAAAAAACAATACAAATGAGTATTTAATGAGCATGGCAACTGCTAGCTAAATCCACTGAAACTCTGAATATGCTGGAAGAGGAAAACAGGTCTGTTTGTTTCAAATGCCAACATACTGACCCATTAATTCAAAACTACTTCAGCCTTGAAAGCTAATAAGCATTTTCAGTGCTGCCATTGTCTGAGGGGCATTTGAAATGTAGAAGAATAACACCTTCTGTGAAGTCCAGGATCAGTAAACTGCTTCTTAGTGACATTTCCCCACAGTTTTATTAAGCTCCTGCATTTTTTATTGGTCAGAGGAGACTGTGGCAATGTGATGTGCCTTTGCTTTCCGATAGTCTCATCTCTAATGTGTTATATCCAAGTTGCCTAACAACCTACTTACCTATTCAACCTTTACAAGAAGGCATCTCTAACACCCTGGCTCCCTGCAACTCCTTCCATTCTCTCTCATCACAAGCAGACCAATTTTAATTTCCGACTTTAGGGTTTCTGTGAGTCTGCCCCTTCCTCATCTTTCCCTGGACCCACAGCTCACAGGAGCTTCTCCTTCAATTTCAGCGTGAACATCATTGCATATCCGTCACCCAAACAAGGCTTCCTACTGTCATCACATGGTCTCATTGGCACCAGCTCTTTCTCATTCCTATCAATTTTCCTGACTATAATTAGGCATGACTTTTTAGTGCTGCCTTTATTGGGTATGTTCCTTTCTGGACTCTAAGTCCCAGGCTGGCAAGAACACTTATGCTCTTCTTCTTTCTGTTATCTGTGTTTAGCACAACACACAACAGGATCACAGGGTTCTCAGTTGCATGAGTAAATGAATGGAGCTCCATTGTTCCCTATAAATTTGCTCAGAATTGGATATGGGAGGAAAACCTAATTTGTCATATTTTTGAACAGAAAACCAGATATTTTGCTATAATTGAGAATACTCAATGAATATGTATACATTTATAATTCAGTCCAACTTTATGTGTCATGTAGAAAACTCTCAGATAGGAGATGGTGATGCGGTATCAGTCATTCATGTGTATGTGATAAAAGTATCCCCTAATGCACAAATAAAAAAAAAAGTTGCCTTCTTGCTAAAGGCTGAAGGGTAGCAGAACATGCCACCTTAAAATGACGCTTCTTTGGCATGTTGATGATTTTGAGCTGAAGGTGTTCGATAAACAGTAAAAGCAGAGAAAGGCTTTCTCTGGATGACTCTTCTCTGCCTAAAGGCAGATCCTCCAGAGGGAACCAAATTCTCACAAATCCCCTCCATCAGAGTTTCATCAACCAGAGATGGCTCTTACCACCACAGAGGGCGCTCAAATCAACACCACACCCAGGCAAACTTTGCCACAAGCAATTGTTAAATTAATTAAACAAGGAGGCTGTGGTGGTGTAAGGAAGTGAAACAAACACCTAAGCCTATAAATGCCTCATGCTTAGGAAATCAATACTCCAAGGACCACCAATCACCAACAGCCAACTAGGCCTGGAACCACAGATAATAATTTTCTTTCTTTGCTTCCACACTTTCTGTCTGCATCATCACCGTGGCTTGGGTGTGGGCAGTGCTTCTAACCACTTTGACTTTGTGCCACCTGCATCAAATAGGTTTTTGCTCCAATAAACTGTTTAATTTTTTAGTATGTCTCCGTTTATCTTTTAACACTATCATACCTCTGATGTACGCTTCTAAGGGCCAAGTCGTCTCTCCTCAAATCATTTCACTGTCCCTGAAGAGGCCTATCCCACCTTTCTCAGCCCCCTCGAGGAGTTACTCACTTTTTTCCTGGGTGTTTTCCATGTATAGATGAAATATACAAGTTAATTAACTTCTATTCATGTTTCTCCTGTCCATCGGACTTGTATTACAGTTCTCTAAGCTAAGAACTAAGAAGGACCAAGAAAAAATTATTTTTCTTCCCCTACGCAACTTACATTTCAGTTACTTCCCATGACTATCTAAAGGAAACTGCCATACCTATTCTGAAAGTATTGTACTGGTATCCACTACATTACTCTCTGTACATAAACACACACACACACACATGCACACACACACACGCACACACACACACATGCACACACACACACACACATGCACACACACATTTTTTTTACTTAGGAGCAGTCTATTCTAACCTACCGCAATCATTCGGGGGGAAATGCTCCTAATTTTCTTTAGTGGGTGTGATGCATAGACTTCTAAAATAATTAGGAACGTTTCAAAATTCTATGTCTGTTCTCTTCATTCAAGTTTGCCTCTGAGTTTTTGAAATAATTGGGCTTATGCTAATGATCTGCAATTTAAGATTAGGTGTGAGAGATGTAATGCAGCGCCAGAAAAAATTGTAATCTTAGCTTTCGTGAGCGCTAGCGACAGCTCCAACGACACCACCGCCAAAAAGCCAAAGCCATGACAGATGTGAGAGTTGGCAATGTTCTTTCAAACTTGGCCTCATTTTTTATTTCTTATGATTGTGTTTTCAGAGTTATTTATATCCTTTGGATATAAGATCTTTACCAAATATGGGATTTTCAAATATTTTCTCCCAGTGTTTGCCTTGGTTTTCATTCAAATGGCATTGTTTTAAAAAGGGTACATTGAAAAAATCTTAATAAAGTCCAATTTTTCTTTTTATTAAATTGTGGTTTTCTTACTGTACCTAAGATTGTTCTCCCATTGATTTGGAAGAAATGACTAGCCAATATGACTACAAATATTTTTCTTCCCCATATTGTTACTTTTTCTCCTCATTCTGACATTTTATGCCTCCTGTATTCGACCACATGGTAACTGTTTATGTCTCTTAGGTTTTCCTTTTTCACTCTTTTTCTCCCCTTCCTGTTTTGTTTGGGAAATTTCTACTGACTTTATTAAATCACCTTCAAATCCATCAATTCCTCTTTCACCTGTTTCAATTCTACTGATGAGCCAGTCAGTGGGATTGTCCAACTCTGATATATTTTTTTTAATTTCCATAATTTTGATTTGAATCTTTCCTAATATTTACCTCACTTGTAATAAAATCCTCCATCTGTGCATTCCTATTGACCTTTTTGTTTTACTAAATTCTATAATATATTAAGAATGGGTATTTTAAAGCCCTCGTTTGATAATTGCAACATCTTGATTATTTCTGAGTCTGGTTCTGTTGGTTGTCTTATCTCTTGAAAATGGGATTTAGGTGTTCACTCTGTGGTGCTTTCACAGATTTTGACCGAGTGCCAGTTACTGCGGTAGAATGATAACAACTACAGTAAGCAGTGTGGAGGTTGGCAGGGTGCCCAGGTGTTCTGTCAGACCTGTGGAGTCGGTGGTTGAGCCAGGAACCTGTAACTGAGCCGGTTTGTTATAGCTGCTGTCATGGTTTGGTGGCATTATTTCGCTCTGGTTGCTTTCCCAACAGCACAGGGCGCAAACAGCTCTAGTGCTGGGCTAAGTGTTTAAGCAGCAGCTGGAGCACTGGAGATTTTCTCCCACTTGGAAAGATGTTTCTGCCTTGCCCTCCCTGGCAATAGATTGCATAACACTTGTTTTTGGAAACTGGCAGATGAACCTTTTCTCCAGTCCAGTCTTCTGTTTTCTCATTCTTAGGAAGGCTCTGTGCATCTGTGCCTTGGAGGGTGTCTCTCTCAGCATTCCCACACCTGCATCCCTTTCTCCATCAACTGAGCCTTGTCTCTGGAGTGGGTGTTGTGTGGCGATTTCCCGCTCTGCCCCTGTAAGTGGGAGACCCCACCAAAAGTGCTCAGATCATTCCGAGCTTATCTATACAGAATGTTAGGCCCCCGATGGATTTTTGCCTCTCCATCCATTGTAGGGAATTTCTCTTTAACCTCCCTACACCCATAGTCTTTGTCTGTGCTTTGTAGGTAAGTGGTCACGGTGCCCCTCCAGGCAACTGAAGATTAACTTTAGAGAATATTCTTATAGGGAAAGTGACTGCTGAGCACCTCGTCTTCTTCACAGGGGCTAATTAACTCCTTTGAATCCCGCCCCTTTTGCCGGTCTTTGGCTCTGTAGGAAAGCTGTATGGGGTGATTGCAGGGTTCTGCGCCTTTCTTCCCAGCAGCATTGAGTGATCCCTGTCTTGGAGCATTCCTCAGTGAGGGAGCCCTTCAGCTGCGTACAAGAACGAGTTTGGAGAAGCAGGCGGTGTTTTGTCTCGTCTATAGTCTGTGGTTAGCTTCTTTGAGTTCCATGGGCCAAGGGGACGACTCTTCCTACCCCAGAGGCTAAAGGTGTTTGCTTTGTAAAAAGAAAGGACTCCGGAAGTGAGAGATGTTTCGTGCCTGGCCCCCAACAGCTGCCAATCATCCCCAGTACGCCTGAGCCACCAGATTTGCTCTCCGCAGTCTTGGTCCTGCACGCCACCGTTCTCCCCGCACGCTCACACCAGTGGGAGGAGAGTTCAGGGAGGCAGGGTGAGGGCAGTTGCAAAGAGCCCCAGGCAACTTCAGGCTTATTAGCTCCCACTTGACTGTTAGTGGAGTTAAATTTTACCTGCTTGTGTTGTGGCCAAAACAGCTTCAGATGTTCTTGTGCTCTGTTTTGGGTAAGAAAACATGTCTGTCCTTCCCCAGCGTGGAAAAATTTAAACCATTTTACATTTTCTTTCATTTTTTAGATTTCTTCATTATTTTCTAAGTTCAGCTAGCCAGTGGGAATAAGAAAAGTTATGAAGTTCTCGCTTTCCTGTGACTTTCTCATTGTTAAACTAGAGGCA
Source organism: Carollia perspicillata (assembly GCA_004027735.1). Lineage (NCBI taxonomy): Eukaryota > Metazoa > Chordata > Mammalia > Chiroptera > Phyllostomidae > Carollia > Carollia perspicillata. The sequence goes on from PVKM010046083.1 coordinate 7,220, forward strand.
ACCTTTTTCAAAGCATAATTTATTCTAAATGGAAGTCCATCCACAAATTGTGATAGGTTCTGTGTTCATTTTCATTCAGTTTTAAATATTTATAAATTTCCCTTATGCTTCTGCTTTTGATCTTGGATTTGTTTAAGGATGGATTGCTTTATTTAGAGATAATTGTGGCTTTTCTCTATATTTTAATTTCCTCAGTTTCTAATTTAATATTATTTATGGACAGAGACAATAGTTATATTAAATGCAATAGCACAGTGTACTCTGGATTATTTCAAAATTATGGGGGGAAGGGGGGAGAGGGAAAGGGTTTACAGGAACAACTATAAAGGACACATGGACAAAACCAAGTGTGGAGGGTGGAAGCAAGGGAGGGGGTGGGTTTGGCTGGGGTAGGGGGGAGTAGGGGTGTAAACACAGACAACTGTAAATGAACAACAATAAAATAATTGAAGACTTGTTTTGTTACACAAAATAATTATTTGTAAACATTTCGAGTGTACTTGAAACAAATACATATTGTGTGGTTGTCAGCTGTGACTTGTTATAAATATTAATTAGATCAAGTCACTTGATAATGTTCAAACCTAAAACTTAACTGATCTTTCTGTTATTTTGATTTTTTGCATTTATGGCTTTGTTCTGTAATGAGAATGATAGTTCTTAAAATCTTTGTGTTTGTGGATATTTCTATTTCTGTTAATCATCTTAATAATGGCATTACATATTTTCAAACACTCCCCTTTAGGTCCGCAAATATTGATGTCCATAAATTATTGTCTTCTCATAAATAATTTCATTAAAAAATGTCTTTCTCAATCTTTAGTAAAACTCTTCTTTTTTTTAATGTTTTATTGATAATGCCATTACAGTTGTCCCATTTCCCCTCTTCATTCCCCTCCACCCTGCACACCCCCTCCCACCCACACTCTCTCTCTTTAGTTCATGTCCATGTATCATAAGTTCTTTAAAACTCTTCTTAAAGTCTAGATTTTTTGGTTAAAATATTGCCACATCAGTTCTCCAAGTTTGCAGTATTTTTTTAAATATTTCACTTTAAAATAATGTAGTTCTTTATAATTAAATATTATTCCTTGTAAGAGCATGTAGTTAGTCTTACTGTTTTTATATTAACTAATTCAGAAATTTGTGGTGTTTAGTTGAATGGTTTTGCCTATTTATGTGTATGTTGTACATATATATATTCATTTATATATGTGTATATATGCATTTTTCCTAGACGGTTACCTTTTTAAAATTCCTTTTTGGAATGTAATTTCACTTGATATCATTAATTTTGATTTTTTTCAGTATTTCTTACAGTATGTGTTCTGCTAGAGGTAATAAACCTTAGTTTTGGTCTATGTTGGAATGTTTCTTTTACTTTCATGGTTTGCACGTGAGTATCACCATATCTTTTTCCCTCGTAGTTGGAATTTGTTTGATTCTTTTCTCTCTCTCTCTTCCTTTTCAGTTTTTTTATCTATCTCCACTTCAAATATATTCATTGAAAAATGTAATAGAATTGGGTGTGAAGTTTTATCCCTTCCTAACTGTCAGCTTTCCAGTGGTGACACCAAATCTACTCACATGTAGTGCAATGTCCGACATACTTGATTTAATATTTTCCAGCTGCCTTAATTTATTACTTGTTTTACTGTTCTAAGTCCCTTTTTTTGCCTCATTGTTGCTAGTTGAACCAAATTTACTTTTTGGTCTGTTGCTAATATTATATTCTGCACTGGTTTTCCATTCTGTTGATGATCACTTCCCCCCTCAAGATGCTCGTATGTATACATTATATGAAAACAAGTTACCTAGGATTCCTCTCACAAGATGCTCTGTGTACATCCTGCATCATGTATTCTTCAACCCCAATTACGTAAATGCTTCAGAATATTCATGGCTGTACTATCATTCCAAACCCCTTCTACTTACTCGTATGTTACCATTTCTCCTTTTCCAAATTGTCTAACTGCTTCTTGAGTTTGAATACTTAATTTTGTAATACATATCATTAAAAGTCTCTTTGAAATAAGACCCATTTACACTTATTAAGCACTGATTACACATTTCAACAGACTTCACTGTCCTTATATGTGTTTCAATTTGTTTATTTCATACACGTGTACATAAATGTATGTATATATGATGCATATATATGATTCTTCATTCCTCATAATAACTTTTTTCTTACCATTGCTTACTTTGTCATATAATTTCTAATTCTATGGTTAAATACTGTTTTAATAACCACCAGTAATTTTATTTTATTTTTATTTCCAAACTATGTGTTTTGTCCCATCTGTTTGTTAACTAAAATTTTGTTCAAAGAAACCTCTTAGCTAGACTACTTAAATTAATTCAGGACTATGAAGCTTTGATTGTTACAAGGAAGTCTGTATACATATTTCTCAGGCTGTGTTTTACTTCTCTAAATTCTTTGAAGATAATAATCCACATACTGTGTAGTAGTATCAAATGTTGCTACAAAAAAAGGATGAAGCTAAAATTATTTTATACTCATTGTATATGACTTTTTCTGTTTTGATATTAGATGCACAGCATATAAAATCAGAATAAAAAGAACCTGTTAACACAGGAACAAGGCTAAAAGTTGTCCAGGATTAATGTTCTGTGACCATCAGGGACCCAGATTCCTTCTACATTTCTGTTGTAGTGACTACAGTGCATAACTGTGAAATTCAACGTCACCTTGGTGTTCAGAATTGCTAAGGGAACTTCAGGTCTCATGTTAGATAGAATTCTATGTAGGAAAAAAGAGTAAGAGAGGATAGAGGCAGAGGTAACCGAAACCCAACTGAATTTTGATGGTTATGTTTCTCTTATGTCAAACAAAACAAAGCAAAATAAAGCATGAACAAGCGCCCAGCACATGCAGACAACACCCAGTCTTCTAATCCACTAACTTTAGTGCAGCGTCCACAATATCGGTTGCAATTTTAGCACTTAAGTCCTCAATTTTTGCACTAATTAGCAATTAGGTGATTTCTTTGTATTTAATGTATTATTCTCAGCTCCACACTTTCAGACAAATAAAATGGAAAGTTTCCTCATTATCCCCAATAAGATTTGCAAATGAGGATGTCTATTGGTTTATGATGGGATTTTTTTTTTAAAGAAACACAGGTGTAAGTTTGAATTTCAATGAGTTAGGAGAAATTCATGGCAATTTGGAGAAAATCAACTCAATATTTTCAGTTAATGAGTTAAAAATAGTTTAGAATGAGCCCAATTGGTAAGGACATGTTTTACCAATTAGTAAATGCATTACAGGTAGAAATTATTATTCAGTGCAGTTTTAAATATGGCCCGAAGCAAAAGTTAGGATCATAGTTTAATATAGAGCAATATGTAGTATATGGTGAATCACTTATGCAATTGACCTTGATTATAACCATCCCTCTAAATCTATTCTTATTAAAAATCTCTCCTACTTAATGAATGTAGGAGTTAGAAAAATGAAAAATGGAAAAAACACAGAGTATTTTGAAAACAATTTTCTCTGTTATTTGTAGCCCTCAAATTGCTACTTTGGATTTTTTTTCATCAGGAATCCTTTTGCCTCTTAATTCAGGAGTGAGACATATATTGATATTATAAGTTTAGAAATTTAGTGATAACAAATAATATTATATATATGCCTTGTCTCTCACCATTTATGTACAAAACACTTACTTTCCGAAGGCATCAGGTTACAGAAGTATACAAAATTTAGATGTAGAAAGTCCAAAGATTAATTCCCAGTTGTCAAACCTCCTAGGGTCTGTGGTGAATATATTATTATTTATAAACTTGTCATTTTCAATAGTCACAATCACCTTTACGTAAAATTGATGTGATGTTTAATTTTCATTTTTATGGTAAGATTTAAAGAGTTAAGTTCACGTATAAATACTAGTACATAGAAATGTTAGTTAACTTTGACTGGTCTTTCACAGGACACCAAGCAATGAAGGAATGACTACTGCAGAGACTGAGTTAGACATGATAGACCAGGTGACGTCGGCATAGGACCCTTTAATGACAAGTCACTATGATTTAAGGTGGCGTTCACAGAACTTAGACAAACTTGCTTTTAAGAGAAAAGCACTTATAAGGGCCTTTTAAGGCTCTTTAGAGTTTGGCTCTTCTCTTTTATTAATTCTTGCAATTCTGGATTTTTAAACAATTAGGTATACTAATAATGACTTTTCAGATTTAGTTTATTGGCAAATGTCCTATTCCATCTTCATTTTTGAAAGAATTCTTCATGGACATAGATTTCTTGGTCAATGGCTTTTTTTCTTTCAGGATTTTGGATGTTATTCTACTGTCTGCTGGTCTCCAACGTGTCTGATGAGAACCAAAGAGTAATTGTATTATTCCCTTGTATTAATTATTCTTTTTATCTTTCTGTTTGTCAAATGTCCACTCTGGATTTCAGAAATCCATGACGTGTCTAGGTGGGAATCTCTTCATCTTTATCTTGTTTGGGTTATCGTGGATCTGCTCAGATCTAAGGATTAAACATTTCACATCAAAACTGAGAAGTTTTTGGCCATTATTTTTCCACATACAATTTTTGTTTT